>JACEII010000045.1:3193292-3251614 GCA_014332785.1 Antheraea mylitta
TGCAGTATATAAACTGCAGAATACATATAATTTATTATAACTTTTAAGCTTATTCCTACTATAGCCTGTGTTTTATTAACAATGTACATCAAAATCGGGTATGGATTTTGTATTGCTAAACTAAACAATATGCTTTGCCCACTACACTATTTATTCATAAAGATGTTATGATGTGTAAGCAAGCAAGAGACTTAATTAAAAAGCCTTAAAGATTAATTATAATCAACATGAATTTATTTAGCCTAAGCAGTCAACTTTGTCTACAAAATAAGTGACTCATTAAACCAAAAACTACTTTATTTCCATACTTAGTGGAAGTTGCTGTAAATAATTTTATTCATATTTAAGGATAAATTATGTCCATTTCAATCGCTATAAAATTAAATATTTTAAAAATTAGCTAAATATAATCACTACATATTATGAAACAAATCCTGTGTCACCTCTATCTGTCTGTCACAATAAACTCAAAACTAATGAACTAATTTTATTGCAGTTTTCACCAGCAGATTGAGTGGTTCACTAAAAAGGTTTAGGTATACAATTTGTCAAGGTTTTTTAATTATCAGGGTAGGACAACATCAGCCGTGCCCAATAGTACATTATAAACATGAACAATAATTATTCCGTAAGTAACTAACATCCAAAGATTGTATTGTAAGCATTTTTTTCTTTATATGCATGTATATTAAACAATGTTTCATTCCACTCTTTTTTTTCGAACTTACTATACTATTGGCCTAGCAAGGCTTTAACAGTTTCATTGGACTACAAGTATTCAATTCTAATCCTTTAAGAATTATTATTTACACAGTTTACATACCATTAGTACATACATATATTAGTATGAATACCAGTATATATTAATAGATATTTCAAGGATTATAAGTATTAAATAAAACTTATATCGATCATAACTTACTCTTATTTGTACTAAAAAGTCTCTCAAGTGATCCTTAAAAGCTGGGATATCTTGGTCCAGGTTAAACAGCCCTTGTACTGTGATTTTAACTTGATTATCTGTTATGTGAGGGAATGCAGTTTTTAAGAGATTTGCCACATATTCCTGAAAATAGGCAAATAATAAATATAAAGAAAAGAGTTTCAATATAACAAATTTTAATTAATATTATATACATTAAATTTTAACTTAGACACCATACCTGAATGTAAAGAATATTGTCCGGTGTAGGTCCAAGAGGTACAGTGACTCTGCCTGTTTCCACCAAAGAGAATATGTAAGCTAGAATAGTTGCATGCATTGTAAGTCCTGCGCCATGAGATGTGTCAGTTACTACACTGAAAACATGCTCCAAAATGTCACATAAATATGTCTGGTAGAAGCCTTGTGCAGCTTGTGGATGCTGTTCTACATTCTGTAGCAATCTATACATTATCTGAAGACCTGTATCGGCCACATTCCTCATAGTATGTTTAAATGCCCATATTATGGAGTCCAAAACCAACTTAAATTGCGCTGGTGGTATACTCAGGAATGCCTTAAAACAATTTGTATTCACTGCTTGTAGCAACAGGAAAAACTCCGTTCTGTGCTCAGGGTACTCTTCAAAATCTTTGTTGATCATCTCAAGAGTACACTCAAAAACTGCATCAAAAATCTTCGGTACTTCTGATGTGATATTGCCTCCTAATTTGTGAACAATCGCAGCCATACAAGACAGTACTTCAGGTTCCCGTGCATCTGGCACTGCTGTCCTTTGATAATCTAAAAGGACGGCATCTAGAAGCGGGGGGATAAAGTTTTCTAAAACCATACTATTATCTGTGGATCTTGACACCCAGCTGGCAATTAATTTCAGAGTTTCTTTTTTAATTATTCTCATATTCTTAATAAGAGGTTGCTTAGTAACAGCAACACCATTCAAAGCGATGGCTTGGCTGATATTTTCTGACATTACTTTGTATACATTTAACATATCCAAATATATTCTCCCTAGCTGCACAACATATGGATGTCCTAATGCTCGGCATGCACGCACATTAGTTTTAAGAATGCTCACAAGTTGTTTTACTGCCTCTGGATCTTTAAGTATGTCGACGTTATGTGATGCCTGAGATATAATGTCATCCCAAACCTGATTAGGTAAAAGCATGTACTTTTCAATAAGTTGTTCTTGGGCCACTTGGTCCACTTGAGCACTGATCATATAGCCCACAGCCTCATAAAAAGTGTGAACTTGTAATGTTTGTAGATCACAGATAATGGAACTGATAGTGCTTAAAATTTCTTCTATAAATGGACAAGCTTCACCAACTTGAGTTGTAACAAAATGACGTCGGCACTTAAGGGCTATTTTAATAAATGTGTCACATGCCATGTCCTGGACACCATCGTGAGTCTCATGCATGAATTCAAATAGTTTATTCACAACTGTCTTCAAAAACTTCCAGTGTGCTCTCAAAAATCTTGGATATTGACCAACAACATACATTATATTACTGGCAATAATTGCTTTATTATCTTTGCCTTTCTTTTGTTCACACAAACCCAAAAGTTCTTTAATCACAACAACAAGAAAGCGTTTTTCATCTTCCTCAGTCATTGCTCCAGAAATTGACCCAATAGCCCAACAGAGTGTATTAAGATTTTTCCAAGACCATTCGGAACCATTGACTTGGTTTTGGAGTTTCTCTGTCATGATACGTTCAGTGTCTTGATAGTCAACATGAGTCAAATAAACTAACGTTTCTTTCATGTTCTTATACAAATTTATTGTGTCTGTATCCTTCATAAACTCCCTAACAACTTCACCATTCTCATTTTCAACAACTAAAACTTCTTCAGGCTTTGCCATTCTGGATATCATGATATAACGTATACTACTTAGTACATCAGCATACAAAGCTTTTCTACTGACATTTTTGCCAAGTGTATACAAACTTGAGGAATTTGAGCATGGTGCTATTTTATACAAATCACTGGCTAAGGCATTCCAAAATTCTAAGCAAATCTTGAATACCTCTACATCATCAACTTCAGATATCAAAACAAGATATCTAAGTGCATTCATTAACGTATTTGTCAGACCTCTCCTTTCAATTAGTGGCCCATGTTCTTTTAAATAGGTGCAGAGAAACAATGCCAGATTTTGTATAAACACTTGCTCTTGATCTCGACCTGCAGCGTAGGCCTCTCGTATATTCGTGGAAAGTGGAAGCATAGCCTCTAATTGCTCCATTGTTTGTACAAGCAAAGCCACAAACTGTTCTTCATAATTAGTCACTGTCACACCAGCAATTTCCGTCAGACAACTCAATGTTACATTACGGAACATTGGAACATTCAGAAATTTGAAAACTAAGGTGCTAATCAACTTCATTTCGAATATATAACCAAGTGGGATCCAGTTTAAAAACCTCAAGAGAGTGTGTAGGGTTGCATCAACTAATGGTGCATTCTGTGAATTTTCAAGAACAAATTGACAGAGCTGAAATATTTGACTAAACTCTGCACACATGGTGTCCTTAAGATGTTTTGCTTTTGTTTGTGTGAGTTGTCCTATACTGAAGACAAACACTTCTTCACTTAGTAACTTCAGTATCACCATATTGTTCTGGCATAAGCTCTCATTTGTCTTTGATGCACCAACAATATCACTTATGAATGATTCCCAATTATGAGGCCATTCCCTCTTTAACACTTGAATAAGAATCATGTTTAATTTCTTCAAATAAACTTTATTATTATCCATTGTAGTTGGATCAGATGAATTTTTGATAATGAGGCCGACAATATATTTTTTAATACCTTCACATTGGTTTCTGGGTAAAATTTTCCATCTTGTTTGTATGACTTGCTCTAATATTTGTAATGCATAGTATTTTGTCTCCTGATTCTGGGAATATTCCAATATTGTATCAACTCGAGTCCAAGCATCAGGGTGTTCTTTGAGAGCTGTCAATATATCTTGAGCAATACGCTGCTGTTCCCCAACAGTTGAATATAAACATCCGACAATATTATCCAATAAAGTGATGTCTAATTTTTGGTTAAAATCCAAGAGTTTTGAAGCCTGCTGCTCCAAAGTTGCCATTCTGACTTTTGCAGTAACTTATTTCAAATTTGTTCCCGTTAATAAAAAGCAAATTTAATTTGGTTTGTTCACATTCATTCCTCACCTTACAAAATACTGAAAAATCATAAAGCTGAAATTAGTGAAGGAAGACTAATGAACTAACCTCTTTCACATAATGTTGTTGAAACAATCATTAAATACAAAATTTTGTCGTGATTTTTTTTTTCATGATAACCTTTGGATACTAACAAACGTGTTTTTAATAAAACAACATCATTTATAACATTATTATTGTAACTAAACGAAACTATAGAGCACACACCCCGTATAAATTGTCAACAGTGTAGTTTATGAATCGAGTGAGAAACGAATTGATTTTGGGATTAAAACGAAGCCAAGTACACTTAAAGATTAAGAAAGAGACTAAGTGATATAAATATTGAATACAACAACTTACCCGAGAAATTAATTTGCGGCGCAATCAATCTAACGCACTACCATACATACTAATCCGTTGTTTTCATGAAGCTTGAAAAGCTTAGAAGTACATATATGTTGTCTATGACTTTAAAAATTCTAGATTCTAGAAGGTTTGTAACACAGATCGACGCATTATCTGTGCCCGTTTGTAAATGTAACTGATGGCCTTTGATTTTTTTTCTTGAAGTCCTTTTCCGCTAAAATGAATACTATAAAATCTTTAAATAATAATTAATTAATTAATTCTCAATATTTCAAATACATAATGTATATAAGTCTCATATCACATAGAAATACAAGATTACTGAAACAAAACAAAAACGATGTAAATTTGCTAAAGAAATTACTCTGATGTTGCCATTCCATGAATAATGTTAAATTTTGATGGATTTCTCAACAAAATTTCATTATATTCCAAATTAGATATGTAATAAGATCATTATATCAACTTTTAGACAGTTGATGTTGCAGTAAAACCGACTTTCATAAAAATAGGGACAAGATAGGTTTAGTTTACAGTGACAAGTTACATTCCAGAAGACGTGTTGTATTATCATGTAGTATTTTTTGTGTTTTATTTAAATACTACCCTTTTACTCTATATTTGGTTATGTTGGAAGCAGCTTCCGTCATATAGTCAATTATTATGCATACAGAAACCAAATTAGAAATAATATCGTGAAAATAGAATTTTGAAATGTCACAAAACCTTCTAGGAAAGTTGTAAAAAAGAGATCACTGTTCTATTAATATTTTAGGACTGTAAACTTCACTTACACCGCAAAAAATGAATCTTAAATATAACTTAAAGTTAAAATAAAAATTATATCAGGCATTTTATTTGATTGTCAGGAATTATTTCTTCAAATTTGCAACATATAAAAATAAATAGAAATCACTCATACGAAACAGTTTATTGTAGTGTATTGTATCCATGGCAACTATATCTGTTTCCTCGTGATGGTAATTTATGGCAGGTAGAGATCAAATGTTATCTGGAACATTTTTTTTTAAATCTTTTTTTTTGGCAACCAATCTTTTAGATTATTACTGCCCTTGTCGTGTAGTTAATAATATTACAAGTGCCGTGTGATTATTTCAATATTCTAACAAGATGGTGGCTCCCTTGTTAGAACCTTCCAGGGTAATATGATTGTTTCCAGGGAGTTTTGGTGGCATCTCGGAATTTCATGCTTCGCGGTATTATCTGGAGCTATTGTAGCTGGCAGTTAATGTGTCATATGCATAGTCTCTGTCAAACTTTATAACCGTTCTGAAGTAGATGCGCAGGAGTTTTTGGCGGGATCTTAATCTGTCTTGTAGTGGATTTTATATTTTATTCATAATCTTGTGTTATTTGACTCTATAATTTGTAAATTTGGTGGTGCTTTATGTAATATAGTTAGTTTACTGTGCGTAAGTGAAGTGAATGGAAAATAATACCACGGAGCATGAAATTCTGAGATGCTACAAAAACTCCCTGGAAAGTTCTAACAAGGGATCCACCTTCTTGTTAGAATATTGAAATAATCACACGACGCTTGTAATATTATTGTACTATAACGTCCATTGAAAAAAAAAAAACACTGGCAAGTGCTTCTGCGGAGCCAAAACAAGAAGAAGTAGATGCACAGAACACGAATTTAGGTATCAGAGGGACGCAGAATGTTCCCTGGCATAGATAAGAATAATATACTTATTACTTACTCATTTCTATTGCACCGACGTTACCACGTGCGTCAGTGTCAATGCTAGTGGCCATACAGTCGCATTCAGAATAGTTTTGCTGTTGTTAAGTCCAAATTATTGCTATTTTCGATGTTTTCTTTTTCTTGTCGTTATTTGTTATTATTAGAAGATCCATCCACTTAAATCCACAAATAATGTTTCAATGCAAGGCGTTGTTTACTACTACTAATTTATCTACTTCATTTGCAATAATGCTGTATTACTTAGAAATACACAAACATAATAATTACACAGTATATATGCTATAAGATAATATACTCTACAGACAGAAACAAATAATGTATAAAGTGGATCATTCTAAAACTCAAAAACTAGGTAATGATCAGATTTTATTTGGAGAGAATTATTGCTTAGAAATACATTATATGCCGAATTGTTCTTATTCTAGATTTATCGATTACATTATTGTTCACTTACTATTGTAGATTTCTTGTTTTTTTGAGATTTATTTTATTACCCCAATAATAATTTAATATTTATTGTCTGTTCATTATTATCTCTAACCTTTTATAACTTACGTCCGCTTAATCCAAATAAACAGGTTTTCGTAAATTAGCTGTCACAGCGTTTAAAAGATTACACTATCAAAAAGTAGCGATGTAGTTGTTATACTGCCACTTTCCTATATTACTTAATGTAATACGTAAATATCTAGAACAATCATAATTAAATAAAACGTATAACTTTGCATATATTGTCAAAACATCTTTAAGAATAATAAATGACAATGTTAAATTCCTATAATAATATTTTGGCTTAGTTCTGTATTAACATCTTAACTGTACTATGTGCAAGACTGAACTTAAAGCCTATAATCAGAGCGGTCAAAAGTTTAACGCGGACTAAATTTGGGGTGATTAATTATTGTTTTAGTTTTTCTATTACTTAAGTGTTCAGCTATTATTATCTAGTTCTTGTTTGTACTTTTATTTTATTACTAAAGTAGTAATAGTTTAATGATATCGTCTGTTCATTTTTATTTCTCTTATCTCTTTTCAACAACATGGTCGTTATAATGTCACGTCCAATTACCTAATATAATAAAGAAATATTTGCTTGAATACCAGACTAGGCTCCCCTCGGCAACGGCTCAAGCCTAGGTCCGTTCCCTCGGTGTGGAGCCCTTGCGTACGCTGTTCGCGCGATACAGTGACACTAAATCTTATATCACTGCGACAACATTACACATATCACCTCCACACACGTGCACGCACACATGCTTACACATGAAAGAGGAAGGTTTTTATTGTTCCCTTATCGAACTGAAATAGTTTAGAAAAACTATCCAACACATAATACCTATAAGAGTTGTCAAGGTGTGTATGCTTGGTACAAATATATGTTTCAATAACTCATATAAGTATGAATATGTAGCTTAGTTTAGGTTAGCTCAGATGGGTCGCGAATTGCATGTATCAGGCAACAGCCCAAGCCGAGGTGTGCCGTGCACCCATGAGCTACTAGCCCAAATAAAATCGGCTGAGTGCCGCAAGCGCTCGCCTTAGTAGTATAGTAGGGTAATAGGGTAGGGTAGTTTTTTTTAGAACTGACCACGCTACTATAACTATTTTGCTGATATTAAATATGTGAAGGTTATAGAGTTATATTTATTTGTATTACGATCTAATTTAATTATTGGACAGTAATCACGATCTTCCTGCAGTAGCTAGCAGTCGTTAATACAGCGAAAGATCTTGACAATGCTAGTATAAACTACATAAGTTGGATATTTTGCATGTTAAAAACAGGTAAATATATCAAAGACGTACCTACATACAGGCAGACAGACATTTCTAAAAATTATTAAAATTTATTTTTTATTCCTAGACACCTGCAACTATTTTTTTCACCAAAATCTAAAAAGCACAGACATGTTACATTTACACTCTTGTTATATGTATAGCAGAATATACAGTAAAGGGTAAGATGATACGATAATACGGTCAAGGCTCACAACATTCCCAACTGAAAAAGAAGGTATGCACATTTTTAACCATTCCAAAATTTTGGACTTCATTAAGCCTACCTATTATAAACTATATAGTCTAGAGTCTTAGGTTTAATCTAAATAAAAGAAACCGAGATACTCTTAATCTTTTATTTACCTGACAACTATTATTAGTAACGATATTATAATTATAGTATCACTGAATATAAGAATATACCATATAGGTATATAATGTGGTATTATAAATACAAATAGAAAATGTCTACGCATTTCTTTTCTCTGTTGTCTTGCATAATAAGATGGAAAGGTATATTGGTGTATCTCAGATCAATGGATTGCAACACCGTTCGATAGATCATCATTTAAACTGGTAAACCTACATAACTAAATATTTTTCATTGATTTCTGACTTTCAGAATTAGTAACAAGTTCAATGCATCATGAACCGTTTGTTCTGTATACACAACTAAAGTGATACTAATTTACAATGCAATGTTGTTTATAATTTTGTACTTTATTTTCAGAAACCCTTCATATAGTTCTTACGCATAACTTGCTGACGGATGAGGCAACTGCACCTTATCAGGACATTAGCTTACGTCCATAGTTACAATTTATCAAGAATTATAATACTTGTTTCGTAATCAATTCCTATTCAAAGATCATTATGCGTACCCCTATGGATAATAATTGATTATCCTTTTACTTCATACCCGCATACCTAGTGTAAATCAACGATTACAAAACTATAATTTCCGAGAGTTTCTTCAAGGAAACCATTTTCTACTATCAAAAATGTAGAAGTACGAAGCCTTACTAGTATAAAATGTTAATTAATTTATTGATATAAAACATTTACACATTGGTAATTATAATTTAAAAGTAAATCTAAATCTTTACAAAATATCTAACTAACGTAACCCAATCTCTTTGTAAATGTTTAATTTGTCTCGATACAATTTTGACACAGAAGTATAACTGCAACAACTAATCAAATAAAAAAAAATATTTCATCTATACACTGATTGAAAGTTACGTTCAGGCTGTGTTATATTTAACTTAAAACATACGAAGTCGCGGGTGATTGCTGGTGTTTTCTTTTATCAAAAACCATTACAGATTAGTAATATAAATACGTTGTAAACACGAGAAATCGTAATAAACCCGACTGCAACGGTTGCAAAATTTAGGGACTCAAAACATATACCCAGTTCGTATCTGCAAAATATTTTATATAACAATAAGCCTAAAGCCCATTACATATGACGTACAATTTCGTTTATACATATTTTTCAGCTTTGTCAACATGTAGCTCAGTTGTAATGCGCTGGACTGATCGACGGGGGCGACGTTTCGGAACCAAACGATTTTTTTTAGTAGCATAGTAGATGAAATATGGTTTAAAATTTAGCTAATCTGTCTGCTATATATAGCACAAAGAAAAATTACCAAAATCCATTAAGAATTTCATTAACTACAGTTTTTTGTCTTTCATCCGTTATCCTAGAGAACCCCTTGCGTTTTATTAAACAAAAATTATTCTAGATCCTGATCTTATAATATTAATTATCACTGTGTCAAGTTTCGTTAATATTGGTTCAGTATTTTAAGAGTGATACGTGTTCACAGGGACAAACAGACAGACTGACAAAAATTGTATAAAGATTATTTTTAACTTTTATATCACTAACAAAGTCTACCCCAATTATAATTTTCGAAAAAACATTTAATTTGGCCTTTGTTATAGTTTTATTATAGTAATAGATATATATATATATATATATAAGTATAGAAAAAGATAGATTCGATAGTGATAGTTGCAAAATAATCTTTTTATGCTCGACGTATTTCAATTATAACGTACATGCGTATCACAGTCATTAAACCTAGCATGCCTTATCGCCTAACAACTACATGTGACCAAAGTACAGTATTTTAAATGACTGTTTTGCCAGAAAACGTTTTCAACTTAAGACCTATTTGTGAAAATCTTTATTATAACTTACACAGCTTTTAGTCGAATAATGCTATTTCGAATCTTTAAAATAGTGTACCCTAATACATTGTTATAGATATGTATAACACATTACCAGTTTTGTCATTGCTATAATATTTATTTCGCTACGCTCAATTAATTTCCATGGACGACAGTATACAACACAAAAGTATCACTATTACAGGTTTTCTCTGTTAGCCATTTGTATAGGCCTATTTTATATTTTTTCCGGCTTTCTTGACTAGTATAAAGGAGCCAAGAATCATATATGTATTAATTTATAAGACATATATAGGCATATACATACATGTTATATACCTATATGCGTACATGTATATCGATGATGGCTAACTAACCAAAACGAAAATTATAAGAAACAAAAGACTCTTCATTGTAACGTGTGTGTATCACGATCGTAAGGTGGAGTAATGCGTGTGTGTAAAAGTAGTGATTGCAGTGTGGTGTGTGTGAGAACTAGTGAATACAGTGTCACTGTACAGCGCTAGCAGTGATCTCGAGGACTTTACTATGGGGGATCAGACCTCAACTTGAGACGATGCAGGTGCGGTGATGTGGATGTCGTGGCGAGTGTGGAGGAGCGAAATTTACCGCAAGACTACGGTGGCATGATCTTTAATTACGTAGGCAAGGATACGTACACGCTCCGTTTAAAGAATCAAAGTTTTACTAATCCATTTGCTGGTGTTATTTTATCGTGGGCATCGATATTTTGCGGCCGTCTTTTAAAGTGCCAGGTTTCCAACTGTCATTTGTCGAACTATAACTCGCTTATATGTCCAATAAAATGAGATTTCGGAATTTCTAAATTGCAATAAAATTCACTTCCGATTTTATTCGTGAAAAAAAAAAAATATGGAACTTATACCACATAGGTACCCTATATTAAATGATACATTAGTTTTTGTCACAATTGTGCAATTGGGTATAACACACTCGCCCCAAATATTTAAAAAGGATGTCGATATAAACATATACTATTTCTTAATTATAGAGAACTTCATTTAAGCTCATAGTGTGTTAAAAATAATAAGGTTTTTAAAGAAATAATAAAATTAAACATTATTTAGTCAAGACTAAATTAGTCTACAAAAATAATGGAATTGTTAATTATTCGAATCAATGTCGCATTTATAATTCTTTTAGTATATTTTATAACGGGTAAGTTTACATCTACAATACTTTCGTACCGAATGATTCCTTATGTTCACTATAATTTTTTTTTTTTTAAATGACTACGCTATTGACCCAGCAAGGTCTTAACAGCTTCACCGGACTACTAAGGCGAGCGCTTAAGGCACTCAGCCGATTTTATTTTGGCAACCACCTCGGCTTGGCTGTTGCCTGTTGCATGCAAAATCGCGACCTGTCTTAGCTAACCTAGCTAACTATTCATATATGTATGAGTTGTTGAAACGTATATGTGTACCAAGCATACACGCCTCAACAACTCCTCCATATATTTATTATCGGAAAATTAAGAGTTTTTCAGTTCGATAAGGGAAAAAAAGTAAACCCTTCCACTTTCATGTGTAAGCGTGTGGCGTACACGTGTGTGGGGGTGATCGTGTAGTGTTGTAGCGGTGATGTATATTTGTGTGTCACCGTATCGCGCAAGCAACGCATTCAAGGGCTCCCTACCGAGGGATCGAACCTAGGCTTGAGCCGCTGCCGTGGGAGGCCTAATCGGATAACTTTACTACAAATTCAGAATTGCATTATTATGCATAATCATGAGAGTACAAGTTATAAGACTCTTACTACTTTGCAATTACAAACTACATTACACACGATATCATCATTGAATCCAGTTTCATACTTATCAAGGTAATAAAAATGCACGTAATACCTTATTGTATTGAGTGTAAAAGCCATATATATGTACATCGTTCATATAAAAACTATTATACATTACAAAAAAACGAGCCATCATTTCCTATTTATTTGTTTTCCTTCAATTTTAACAATTTTACAAAATCAAATTAGACAAGTAATAAAATACAAATTACATTTTTTTTACAGGTTATTCAACAAAATTGTACAAAAACAAATATGGCGATGGCTACGGCAATGATTGGATATATTTTCCTGATGGTGATGGCAAACCTCATTTTGTTAACCTAAGCGCTTCATTAAACCACTCTATTGCTAGAGAACGTAGTTACATTGAATACAAATTGTATACAAGGTATCTTTCAACTTATCTAATCTATTTAATACCTTTAAACTTAGTTTAGTTTAGTTAAAGTTGAAACTTAGTATGTAGATAGTTTTGGGGACGATTCATCGATCTAGCTAGATTTTCATTTAATACCTTTAAACGAGCAATTCTTGTGTATTTTTAAATTGTCATATATTCAGGATTTCGGAAACAGCGTCATCTATTTCCTTGTAACTTAGTATGTAGGTAGTGTAGGGGGCAATACATCGATCTAGCTAGATTTTATGTATCTAATACCTTTAAACGAGCAATTCTTGTATATTTTTATATATTCAGGATCTCGGAAACGGCGTCATCTATTTCCTTGAAACTTAGAATGTAGGTTGTTTCGGGGACGATACATCGATCTAGATTTTATTCATAGAAAACCTTTTTAACTGAGTTTTCAAGCAATGAAAAAATATAGCTAGTATATAAAAGTAAATTTCGCCGCCGCTGTCAAAACAAAAATAGCTCAGATGGATATATATGGATATCGGTTGCTTCGTAAATCCGAGTAACCCCATTTCGAATCCGAGTGACAGCAAAAAATATTTATTTTATTTAATTTTTTGTAGGAAATGCTAAGTTTGTGAGGCAAACCTAACAGTTTATTTTATTTTTAAAAGTTTTTTTAAAGAACCGAGCTGGGCTCGGTCGCCCAGGTAATAATGTATTATGTAAATATATGTAGTGTATCCCATGTTCTAAGTATATGAATCAAAAATGAATTATCTTCTACCGACTTCCATTTACCTAGGATACATCAGAGACTTTGTCTGTTGTAAGGCAATGTATTACCGTAACTAATTCTAAAAAAAATCTCTATGCTTTGCTTTTATCACTAGTGTTTATGATTTTAAAATTTCAACTTGAGTGACGGTAGCAATTCATAAAAGAGGCCTTACTCTTGCTGTCGACCACAACAAATTATACCTAGATTAATATAATTGTAGGTTTTTTTTTAATTCTAATTTTGTCAGAAGTAATTCACCCATACAAAACTTTTGTCGATTTTAAATTACCACCAGGCACGTATGCAGAGGAGGGATAGTTAGGATTTATCCTCACTCCCTTCCCCGACTGACGTTACATAAAATAAGCGAGATCATAACCACTGTGAAGTACGAAGTAGGTATATGTTTACCCCCCCGAACCTAAAGTTTGGATACGTGCCTGATTACCACTATTGGATTTTATCACTGTTTCTTAGCCCCTGTACTAAAGACTAAAGGTACGTATCCTAGATAATGCTTTGAAAAGTTTTATACCTTTGAGCAAAATTCTTAATAAACTCGATGTTTCCAAGATCATTTTTAATCATTATTTTCGGTATACTAGTTGATTCCCGCAATTTTATGTACAGACAAAAATCAACTGAAAACAAAAATATACTTTGCTCATAAAAAAACCTTTGTTAATTATGTTATATCCGTTTACTTCCCCTCTCGTGTGCTACCACTATCTCGCTTACCCTCCACGCCAAAAAAGCTCATCGTTGAGAGCGTAATGCGTATAATTTTTTTTATTTCTTATAATTTTAAAAACTTTCTACAAAACGAAAACGTAGTTGTACTTTTTAAGTAAAAAAAAAACAATTTGCTCGAAATCTATACAATATTGCGTGATACGCGCACAACTGCAGACCAGCCATTTTGTTCTTAAATATCTCCAGATTCTAGATACAACTTACAAAAAGTTTTCACAATGGATCTGACGGAAAACATATATAATAGAATTTTAGCAAATTTAAAAATAATCGTTAACGTATTCATTTCAATTTGTTTTACAGAAACAACAAAAAAAACTTCATAATTTTGAATGATCACGCAATACCACTGGATGACAATACAACCAGACCAATATTGTCTAACGCTCCCTTGAAAATAGTGACTCACGGATGGAGGTCAACGGCAGATAATTCATGTGTTAAAGATATAAAAGATGCATATTTACTAGTACAAGACGTGAACGTTATAACCGTAGATTGGAGTTACACGTCCTATTCTATTTTGTATAATTGGGTCGCAAATCAAACGTTGCCCGTTGGGAAGCAATTTGCTGAATTTCTCAATGGCTTGAAGAAACATTATAATGTCAACGGTGATCAAATTCATCTTATCGGTCATAGTCTGGGAGCACACATCATGGGTATCGCGGCTTCTTATTCGAAATTAAGAATTGATCGTATAACAGGTAAAGTACCTGGGCGACCGAGCCTGCTCGATTCTTTAAAAAACATTTTTAAATTAAAATAAACTATTAGGTTTGCCTTATAAAATTAAAATTTTTGTACAAAAATATATATATATATATTTTCTTTTGTCATTCATATTCGAACTGGGGTTACATGGATTTTAGAAGCAACCGATTTCCATCTGAGCTATTTAGGTTTTGACAGCGCCGGCGAAATTTAGCTTTATATTCTAGCTATATTTTTTCATTGCCTCAAAGCTCAGTTAAAAACTTTTCTATGAATAAAATCTAAGTAGATCGATTTATCGTCCCCGAAACTACCTACATACTAAGTTTCACGGAAATAAATGACGCAGTTTCCGAGATTCTGAATATATACAAATATAAAAATATACAAGAATTGCTCGTTTAAAGTTATAAGATAAGATATTGTAAATAAATATCATATGTAGGGAAGATTTAGGATTTTTTATATAGTTTTATATACACTGTTATATTCATATGCAACCGTATACGAAAGCGAAAGTAGTTAACAAAGAGTAAGTCATCGAATGTGAGAATGTAATACAATTATATCTTCAATGTCGAAATAGCTGTTGGTGTAATTCTCAATGTAGTAGTCATAGTCCGTCCGTCCATCTTTTTGACTGCCATAAATGTAGCTGCGTAGATCACAAATTTACGTAATAATAGGTATTCTATTACTAGCTGACCCGTGCAACTTCGTTTGCACCAAATTGGTTGTCACGCGAAAAAATTGTTTTTTTTTTCTCTCGTAGCACGGCAAAATGCCTGCACTATGCCTGATGGTAAGCACAGTACAATCCAAAAACAACAGCGACCACCGAGTGACACACTATCCATCGCTGGTCGCGACTATCATGCCGGCCTACAGAAAGCTGGATATGCACAGGCTGATCCCGAAACGCGACGCGCAGAAGCGAGTCACTATTACGGATTTTTTCGCCATGTACATGGTGGTTGTGACCCAGTCAGGCTGTAAAGCCCTACCACCCCGCAAATAAAACTGATACCCGATTGCATCCACAACTACCGTTTCCAATTGTGAATCCAAACTATCCACGGATTCACTTAAACATATACCCAGATTACATGTATTTATTTTTTAAATAAGCCTAGTACCCATTCGTAGCCTCATCTACCAGGATGAATTAAAATAAAAACTAACCTACATAAAACTGAATAAACATCTCTACCACTTACTTTATCATAACTATCTTCGACTTGTAATAAAACCTTTTTATACTCCATTGTATTAAATAAAAATATATGAACACCATATCGAAGCGTCAATCATCGCGCCGAAAGCGTCAAATGTCACTTGCTTGAAACTATTGTCTAAGAGTTATAAACTGTTTCGAAAACGTATTTGAAATATATTTCCAATATATTTTTATAAATAATCTCTGTACCACTCACAACATAGTACCTATCACCTTCAAACTAAGCCAGTTTTATATATCAGGTTCAATCCCTCGGTAGGGATCCCTCGAGTGCGTTGTTTGCGCGATACGGTGACACACAAATATACATCACTGCTACAACACTACACGATCATCCCCACACACGTGCACGCTACACGCTTACACATGAAAGTGGAAGGGTTTACTTTTTTCCCTTATCGAACTGAAAAACTCTCAATTTTCTGATAATAAATATATGCAAGAGTTGTTGAGGCGTGTATGCTTGGTACACATATACATTTCAACAACTCATACATATATGAATAGTTAGCCAGGTTAGTTAAGATAGGTCGCGATTTTGCATGCAACAGACAACAGCCAAGTCGAGGTGTGCCGTGCACCCTTGAGCTGGTTGCCAAAATAAAGTCGGCTGAGTGCCTTAAGCGCTCGCCTTAGTAGTCCGGTAACTTATATACGTATATAAGTTATTGAAACATGCGTGTGTACCAAGTATGCGTGCCTCAACAACTCCTATATGTATTTTGTGTAGGAAAAATTCCTCTAAACTATATAGGATAGGATAGGATAGGATAACAAAAAATAAGGGTAGAACTCTTGTGTCACTGTATCGCGTGAGCAGCGTACTCAAGGGCTCCACGCCCAGGGAACAGATCTAGGCTTGAGCCGTTGCCGAGAAGGACCTAATTTGGTGTGCGGGAGCGAAATTTACTCCCAGACCACGGCGGCGTGTTCTGCGGTTATGCGGGCGTGGGTGAGAACACGCTCTGTTTGAAGAGACAGGCTGGTATTGATCGTTCGCTGACGTGATTGAATCAGGAGGGTCGGTAAAAATGTATCGCGGTCGTCTTCTATACTGCGCAACGTTGGGTACGGGTTCATCGTTCGCGGCGGATACCACTAACGGGCTGGGATGATCCCCGCCTTTTTGAAATAACTACCTGTAAGTGATTTTATATACGCTCAGACAGAAGGCATCTCCAGGTCCTGTGGAGATCCTTATTCCGGACGTACAATGGGGTACCGGTGATTTTACGTAGGGCTTAGTTCTGGAGAACCTGCAACTTTTGAATACGATTTTGCGCATGTGCAAAGACCGAACAACTGTACGTCATAATCGGACGGATGCAAGTTTTATATAAAGTGATTTTATATCTGGGGGATATTTCTTATGACAAAGCAAATGATAGAAACGACCCAAGACCATACGGCTTTGTTTCGCACTCTTTCTGTGTGTGAATCGAAATTTAAGTGTTTATCTAAAGTAACACCAAGATATTTCACCTCGCCGGCCCAAGGTATTTCGGTTTTGTATAGCCTCTTGGTCGACGACGCAAATATTTGAGATGGCGTCAATCCCAAGTCATACGTTTATGTTTATCGTTGTATATGGTGGTCAATAATGTTTAATATAATGAAATTTGTTCTTTGCTATGAAAAAAAATAATTGGTTTGAAATTTATTATTGGAACGAAGTTCCTTACGGCAGGCTTGGAGGAGATAGGGATTTTGCTGCGCGACCGAACTGAAAAAAATGTGATAGTAAAACTGTAACGAAAAGTGCATGGAATAAAACAGTTAAATGAGACGTGCGCAGGCGCGACAGTCGTATACACAACCGAGTAGTGTATAATACCTTTCTCTTTCTCCTTTTTTGTAATTATTTCTATTTCTATGTAATTTTATGTTGTCAAACAAAAATAAAGAGAAATATTTTGTTATTTTAATTGATAATTTGAATTACGATTACATAAAATTGAGCCCGATTTTTTTTTCCAAATAGTGTCGATTCTACATTAGACGAAAGAACTTCGTTCCTACCTGGTGTCCCACGACACCACATTCTTTTTTTTATTTATAAAATATATCAGCGGGTATATATATGATTGTTTATAAAAAATGTGTCTGAATGTTTAATTGCGTTTAAAAGTTACTGAAAAAAATGTTCCTATTCTTATTATTGATTAATCATAAATCAAAATGCCTATTAAAAAAAATACAACGTTAACCCGCTACCAAGTGTCCTAAATTCTGTCTATTGATATATTGATAATTTCTGTAGGTGGTAGAGCCACGCTGAAACTATTACTGGTTTCAGCATGAATGGGTCGGCTCGTTCGGGCTAATACTGCCCTCTCACAGAAAACCGACGTGAAATAACAGTGCTTGCATTGTAGTGTTTCGTTCGGTCAGTGATAGTGCCGGAGGCCCACCTCTCTTGCCCTTTCCTTCTTTCCCTTCCCTTACCCTCCCCCATATACAGGTTGGAAACGCACTTGCAAATCCCCTGGTGTTGCTAGTGTCTATAAACGTTGGTGGTCACTAAACATCACGTGACCCACCTGTTCGTTTGCCTCTTATGATATAAAAATATATATATTGATATATTAAAGAACCAGGTATTCTAAAATTCTTGTTCTTTTAACGTTGCCGGCTCTTGTACTAAGGTGTCGCAAAAAAGTCTAGTTACGTTAACTCCAAATTTTTGTTTTTCGTTATCCTGGAGAAGCCCTTGCGTTTTATGGGACAAAAAGTATCCAGGATGTAGCCTTGTAATATCAGTTATCACTGTGTTAAATTTCGTTAAAATTGGTTCAGTACTTTCAGAGTAATACGGGTTTAGATTCTAGACTTCAATCCTTTATCCTGGAGAACCCTTTGCGCTTTATGGGACAAAAAGTATATTTGATGTAATCTCGTAATATTAGTTATCACTATGTCAAGTTTCGTCAAGATAGGTTCAGTACTTTCAGAGTGATGCGTGTGCATAGAGACAGACAGACAGACAGACAGACAGACAGACAAAAATTGTAAAAAGATTATTTTTGGCTTCTATATCGATAACATAGTCTACCCTGATTAAAATTTTCAAAAAATATTTAATGTACAGATTTCGACTTGTTACAGTTTTATTATAGTATAGATAGATAGATATGTCTAACATCGAGACAATTTATGGATAAATAAATGCCAATTTAGATGCCTATAATACTAATATTACTTTGTTTTGTATTAAACCCTTAATGATATTATGCGCAGACCCGTACTTACGGCTATGTTCACAGCGGCCAAAAAGTTTGGCGCGGACTATACCGTCATGAGATCATCACCAAGATGATCTTATGTCATAGGAAAGAAGGAAGGTACTAGCTAAGAAAAGACTCCACATCTTTACAGTACTACATATATATTTAGATGTGCAGTGAAGAGCGTAAATTAATTTCTAAGCATATGTATTACTTTTAAATACCAAACTTGAGGTATGAGGTAAAAACCGACAGTAGAAATACCTATACTATTACGTCGATCCAACACGTTAGGGGAATTGGTTAAAGTACCTACTATATTTTACTATGAAACTTTATGGAGCTTGTGATGAGATCATAAAACATCATATTTTAAATTTTCCTATATTTTTTATTCATATTTGTACATTATACTTCTGCGGAGCTTTAGTGATATTTTACATCTTGGTTATGGTGTACATAAGGTAGATAGAAAATAATAACACATGAAATCGGAAATGTTTCGAAAGTTAGTAGAAAAATACTTAAGTATTATGTCATTATTTTATGTTACCCCAGGTCTTGATCCCGCAAGGCCACTTTTTGAAGCCCCAAGTCGTGATAATTCAGAGAAATTAGATTCCACTGATGCAAAATTTGTGGACATCATTCACACCTGTGGAGGGTTGCTTGGCATTGAAGCGGCTGTTGGCACGGTCGATTTTTTTCCTAATAACGGGATAGCGCCACAGCCAGGGTGTGATAGTATTCAGAAAATTATTGGTTCGTATTATAATCTTTTATATTAAGATAGATAAAAGAAAATTACACTATGAACTAATTTTATTATAATTCTATATTTCAGAAGCCTGCAGTCATAGCAGATCCCATTATTATTTTGCAGAATCAATTAAAGCACCGAAAGCGTTCCCTGCATTTCATTGTGAGAATTGGTCTGATTACTTAGCCAATCGCTGTGGATTTTACAATTTTATGGGCGAAGGCGTAAGCAGGAACGCCTTTGGAAAATTCTATTTGAAAACAAATCCAAGCGAACCATATGGCCGCAATTACGAAACAATTTGTTTATTTCGTTGAATACATTTTACATTATTTAGTTGAATACAAAATATTTCTAAGATAGGAAAATTGTAGATTGTAATAAACAATTTTTTTCAAACTATATGTTTACTGAAATCTTCTTCTTCTTCGTCTTTTTCTTGATTTGATTCCGCAGAAGCACTTGCCAGTGTCAATGTTTTATTTCAATGGACATTACAATACAATAATATGACAAGCGTCGTGTGATTATTTCAATATTCTAACAAGATGGTGGATCCCTTGTTAGAACCTTCTAGAGAGTTTTGTGGCATCTCAGAATTTCATGCTCCGTGGTATTATTTCCCATTCACTTCATTTATGCACAATAAACTAACTCTATATTACGTAAAGCACCACCCAATTTACAAAATATAGAGTCAAATAACACAAGATTATGAATAGAATATAAAATCCACTACATGACAGCCTAAGATCCCGCCAAAAACTCATTGAAATCTTTTTTTCTATGGAAGTCGCTGTAGTATTGTCCAATGTCAAAATAATAATGTTAAATGTTAGTATGTTACTTATCAACAAAGTTATATGTCAGCAGTTTTAAGTTAACGCTTCAATTAAATTGTTGCAAAATTTAAACCCAACATTAATATAAAAATAAATGTGTACACGTGTGAAAAGCTATACTTCTTAAGCGTGAATATCAGTAAAGAAAATGTTTACACATTTTAATCGTTTTGAACCGAGGGCTATAATTCGAATGGCTAAATAAATCACATGAATAAAGATTTGAATAAATAAGATATTTATATTAACAGAAATTAACTTCATGCATAGGCATTCAAATGAGGGGCTTCTGAATCAGATTGTCACTTGTTTTGAAAAGTAGATCTTGTATGATACTTTAAAATATCCTTTGTATTGGTTGGATTTGATACAGGGTAAGTAAACAAATCGTCTTTTAAACGCTAATTGAGTTGAATGAAGCTACTTGTAAGTATATGGTTCAAATTAATAATTCATACATCGTCATATATCGAGATATTTATGAGTTTTATGTGAATCAATGCATTGGAAGTAATAAAGTAAGACGACAATTATTGGATCTGAACCTTAAAGATCAGAAGTACAATTTTTGTCAACTAGATGTACATTGAAGACTCGATCGATTAACTTTACGATAAATTACGATTAATCGGCCATATCCACCATAATACATTTCATCAAAACTTTCCTAAATTGTATTGTTTTCATTGTCAGGATCATATGGAAAGCCAATTGAGCATATGTGCATTGTATCTTAGAAGACAATACTTATCTGGAATTTTTTATTTAAATTTAGGTCATTCGAAAAAACTAACCTTACTAATATTAGGTGAATTGTCATCCTCTTTCCAATCATTGTATTGGCGAAACAGAAAAAAAAAACATCTTTGAAAGTCGCTAAAATTTACTATGCAACTAGACCAGACCAACATAATTTATTTATATGTAACACCTTCATTTATTATCGTGTTTTATTTTTTACTGTCATTTACCGTTCAATAACTAGACAACAAACTATAATAAAAGGATAATAATATGGATCACGCAAAACATTATACAACTGTTCTGTCGTCATGTTAAAACTGGTATAAATACTTTTTTTTTCGATATGAAAACACTGTTGACCTGGAAAGGTCTTTACAGCTTCACCGACCTCAATAGAGGCGAGCGCTGAAGGCACTCAGCCGATTGGGGATGTTTGGGCGACTAACTCAAGGGTGCACGACACACCTCGGCTTGGGCTGTCGCCTGTTTTGTGCAAAAATCGCGACCTATCTGAGCTAACCTAAGCTAAGCTATCTAGATATACGTGTATGAGTTATTGAAACATGCATGTGTACCAAGCATGCGTGCCTCAACAACTCCTATATGTATTTTGTGTTGGAAAAATTCCTCACAACTATAAAGGATAGGATAAAGAAAAATAAGGGTAGAACTATTTGTCGTTTATTTCTCTGAAAAGGAAAAACAGTGTGTAAGTGTGTAGGCGTGCACGTGTGTATAGGTGATGTGTGTTATGTTGTAACAGTGATGTAAGGTTTTGTGTCACT
Organism: Antheraea mylitta; assembly: GCA_014332785.1. Classification (NCBI taxonomy): domain Eukaryota; kingdom Metazoa; phylum Arthropoda; class Insecta; order Lepidoptera; family Saturniidae; genus Antheraea; species Antheraea mylitta. Next base: position 3,215,516 of record JACEII010000045.1, read on the forward strand.
GTATCGCGTGAGCAGTGTACTCAAGGGCTCCACGCCGAGGGAACGGACCTAGACTTAATTAGGAGGGCCTAATCTGGTGTGCGGGAGCGAAATTTACCCCCAGAACACGGCGGCGTGATCTGTTGTTACGCGGGCGTGGGTGTGAACACGCTCTATTTGGAGAGACAGGCTGGTACTGATCGTTCTCTGACGTGATTGAATCAGGAGGATCGGTAAAAATGTGTCGCGGTCGTCTTTTATACTGCGCAGCGTTGAGTACGGGATCATAGTTCGCGGCGGATACCACTAAGGGGCTGGGATGATTCGCGGTTTTTTCGAAATAACTAGTTGTGAGTGATTTTATATACGCCCAGACAAAAGATATCTCCAGGTCCCCGTGGAGATCTTTATTCCGGACATACCATGGGGCACCGGCGATTTTACGTAGGGCTCGGTTCTGGAGAACCTGCAACTTATGAATATGATTTTGCGCGTGTGCAAAGACCTGACAACTGTACATCATAATCGGACGAAACTCGCATAAATACTAATTGAGTACAAGTATGGGGAACACAAATCATTAAGGTTGGCTCGACACCCATTCTTAGCACTTCCAATGTATCTTTCTTCCATGTCGTAAAATAATTCTTCAATCTTTCGAATGCTAATACTATGTAGAGCAGTGATATTATAAGTAAAAAGGTATAATAACATTGATATCTATAAATACGTGAATATTGATTGCATTCGTAGAAAGGGTATTGATTGCATCACTAATATGTAGATACAAATATTTATTCGTCTTTGGTAGGTACGAAAAAAGTAATAACTACGTATAGGTTTGTTGTGTTTAAACAATAGAAAAGTACCAGAATTATTATATCTCACTAAATATATTGTTGCATCAGAAACAAATAAAGATGCTTTATCCACGTGACGTTGGCGTAATAGTATGCGCACACATGCTGCTATTTTAAAAGAAAATAAATACAAGTTAGGGTTTCCTTAACTTAAAGGTTTTTTCTTCAAGTTCAGATGAGGAATAAGCCAGATGGGATTTTTAAGTATATTATATTTTAGAGACTCTTTTATTAAATTACGGACCTGAGGTAACCCAATTCTGCCATTGTTATGAAGTAAAGTACTTAAAAATTACACATGTAGATATTGAAAAATAATAAGTATAATTCCTTTAATGTTCTTAATACTCATTCATTATAAAAATGCTATACACATAGACATCTACCGACTTCAGCGTCGTAATTCTTGATTTTTATTTTACGAAGACTTTATGCAGTTGAGGCAATTTTAGGGTGTTTGGCTTTAACTTCTGCGGTAAATATTTTTGAAGAGTTGGCAACTCTTATTCTCTACCACTGTTTAATAGGGTTGTTAATATTTTTAAAAACACCGGATTTTCAATATATCGATATTTATAAAAATATCAATATCGGACCTCGAATTATTGGAAAAAATATTTATATTTCAAAATATAGATAAATATCGGCTTTATTAAGAAAAATGTAAATCAGCTTGACATTGATTTACAGTTTTTAATCCAGTATATTTGTACAATTTATAACATAAATGTTTTAAAATAATAGTACAGTTCTAAGAGCCACTTGCACAAACTTTATTCAATCATATTGATAATCGTCATCATTATTGATTTATCTAAATATGATAATTATGTGTACCAATATTTTTCAGTTCATCAGTTACCAAGTTTTTTAAGTAGTGGTAGTCTACTAATTTCACTAGTGGAATAATATTTCGATGTCTGCGGGTTTGAACCCCGGCGTGTAATACCGAATTTTACAAAATTCGGGTACATTTACTCATTTAAATTGGTAACAGTATCGTCTGACGGTGAAGTAGAACCCCGTGAGAAAAGATAAGCCTGAGAAATGTTTTTGTAATATTACTATATATGGGAAAACATACAATTGTGGCTCTCTCAGACTTTGAAATCGCCAATACATCGTGGGCTGGTGTGGTGATGTGACCATACCTTTCATCGGCCGGCCTATGGCCATGCAGTGGGTGTCCTATAAGCTGATAATGATGAATATTTTTCAGTAAAAGATTTTAAAAATACTATTTATTTCATATGTTCAGCTGTTTCACTAGGTACTGAGATTACTATTACCAGCATGCTTCGAATTCCGGTACCTCGGTTCATTGATCCTCGTTGCACGGGTGATGCTGACGAGGGGAGACTACTGGTCATGTAGCCAGTAGTCTCTCAACGAAGTCCAGCGTTTACTCGCCAGGCTGCCGCAGGGGTAGTTTTTCAGGTTTGAGAGCAAGCTCGATCCCTGGCTGCCCCTACAATGCGGCGGATGGTACCCCGTGGGGTTTTAGTCCGTGGGAGTCAAACATAACCCACTCTCTCCTCCGGGAGGCTGGCGTACCCAAAAAGGGTTTCCCCACGTTAATAATAATAAAAGAAAAATCTGCGATCCACGAATACCCTTAAAACTCATAGGGAAGGCGTATAAAACTATTATAAGACACAGTCATACTGCATGCATCTAAGTGCTGGGTAACTATTATTCAACCTAAGGCTAATAAAATGATGATGTAATATATGATAAAATATCGTCCGCCGATATCCAAATTTTAATATCGAAATATCACCCATAATAATATTACTAAGAAATATCGATATTTTAAAATAAAAATATCAATATTTTAAAATAAAAATATCGATGTTTTATCAACAGCCCTACTGTTTAATAGTCTCTGCTGTTGTTATTTTATAAAAACGTCTAATGTGTCTGATATTGGAATAATATAACTGATAATAACGCATGTTATTGGCGTCATGTTTGTTTAAAACAAGACAGTAGATCTTTTGGGTATACCATAGATCAAACTAATATTCCAAATATTTATTACGCAAATGCGTATACTTATGATTCAAGAAAACCTATTGGGTACTTTATAAAATGTTCTGAGAAGTGATTACTGAATTTGCGTATGTTTTTTTACGTTTTATCAATGATATTGGCTTCTATAATCATTGTATAAATATATGTTTTGAAAGTGTGTAAGATCCAAATGTGCACAAAATTACACTGAGACGTGATTTACAATATTTAAGTTTGCTTTATTAAAATAGAATAATGAACAGAAAAAGAAATGTAGCTTATATAAAACCGGAAGATCCAGAATTTCTTAAGGTTTTAAAAAGGCAAGCTGGCTATGATGATAGGAATCACAAGTTTGATGAACTTGAAGATTCTGAAAAAGATTTTGTGGATGATGGAGAAAGCGAACAACCACAAGTTGTGGTATTAAATAAGGGAGACCTAACGGCAGAGGAAGCTGAAGAAGAAAGAAAGAAAATAGAAAAACTGGAATCTATAAAGAAAGCTGACCTGAATGAAAAAATCATTTTCAAATCAAAGAAAGCTACAGATTCTATAACGGGATCAAAAAAACGTAAACTAAAAAATGACTCTAAAGACAAAAATAAAAATAGTAGTAAAAAACAACTACTATCATTTGGGGATGAAGAGGATGATGTCTAATAGAATCAATTGAAAATTGTAAACCATATGTTTATATACAATTTATTAATAATAAAATTTACATGCACACATTTCTTTAATAATCGAGATCAAATTAAATTACAAACTTAATATCATTTTTTAATGATTATTTATTGTCTTCAAGACTTTGCCTCTTCTTTAATTTCACTTTAGGTCCATTTGACGAGTTCATCCCCTCATTTTTAGTATATGGTTGTGATATATCTGGGTCATTTTCATATTCTAAAATTTTGTAGAGCAAAAATTTTCTTTCCTCTTTTACAATCATAATACTCTCCTGTACTTTTGCTACTTCATCACAAAGTGCTGCATTCTCCTAGAAAATTATTTAAACAAAATGCAACATACAATTCATATTTTATATATAGTTACTAGCTCATATGATATGATATGCCCACTTATGATGTAAAAACTTAAATTTGAAAAAAAAAATTACCAAGTGTTGGTGGAATTCAATAAATAATTAATTAGCCTAATATTATCTGCATGGATCCTATGTCAATTTACTTAGTAGTTCTGATGTGAATGAGCATCATAATAACTATATTTTTATAAAACATGGAGCAATTGTGTAACAGAAAATTTTAAAATATATCTATCTAGTACCATTAAACAAGCAATTCTTGTATATTTTTATATTTGTATATATTCAGGATCTCGGAAACTGTGTCATCTATTTCCGTGTAACTTAGTATGTAGGTAGTTTTGGGGACGATAAATCGATCTAGCTAGATTTTATTCATAGAAAACTTTTTTAACTGAGATTTCAGGCAATGAAAAAATTTCGCTAGAATATTAAGGTAAATGCGCCGCCACTGTCAAAACAAAAATAGCTCAGATGGAAATTGGTTGCTCCGAAAGTCTGTGTAACCCCAGTACGAATCTGAGTATATAGTAGTATATAACTCTTTTTTGTAAAAATGATAATTTTGTAAGGCAAACCTAACAATTTATTTTGATTAAATAAATTATTTTATTATTATAATTATAAGACGAATATCTTTTTTAAATATTTTTTTATGTGAAAAATACTAATAAATAAATAAAATACTAGTTTTGTGAGGCAAACCTAACAGTTTATTTCAATTTAGAAGTGTTTTTTAAAGAACCGAGCTAGGTTGTCGTCCAGGTACTATTTTATTATGTGAACTGGTCGAAGAATAAATCATCAAGATTTAAAAAACAATGCCACATACTGGGTTCGCATACTATTCAGACAAACCTATAAGTAAAAAAATATTATCAACATTTATCAAGCTGTATAAGAGGAGGAAAACTATGGACATGGGAATTGTATAAATCACCTATGTTAAATTCCTAATAATATTATGAAAAGAAATCTTTAAAAATTAAAGAGTTCAAGAATATTATAAAATAAAAATTTTGTAACTAACTTTATTCTTTCTTAATGTAAATATACTTTTTATTGAACAACAAACTCCTTTTTACTAACTAGATAAGTTAATATTTCAAGTTTGTAGTACTACACAACTACTAAATAAATCTATTTATTAGATCAATACAAAACTAACAGCTTTGTCAAGCATTCACAGCTCAACTATAAATATATAACATTTATTAGCAATAAAAGGCAATTAAAATGCACCCTAAAATAATATAGACCATATATTTTTACTGGGACTAGATATTACATGTCTAAAACAATTTCTAAGATGAGGAGTCAGATTAGTAAATTGTTTGAAGAATATTAAAAATCTCAAAATAGTAAACGGTGATTATCCCTTATACTGAAGAGTGCCAACTGTAATTTACTATACACATTAATTCTATATATTCCACATAAGCTGTAAAGGCCTGGCAAGGCCAATAGCACAGTCAGTTTGAAAAAAAAAAAAACAATTCTATATTGGTCATTTCTTATTTGTGACTACACTAAGAACAGAGTTACACAACCACACAAAATATACTTGAGATTTAGTATCCTATATATGATAATTTGAAAGACAATGTTTACTTAATGAAATAAACAACCTATATATATGAAAAAATAACATTGTTTATTATTTTGTAAGTGCAGACTGAGCAAGCCTCATTTTTTATTTTTTTTATTCTAATATAACATTTAACAATATGTAACACTATCAAAAACTTATATAATGCTCGACTTATTTCTACTAAATATAAACTATTATATAAATATATTTAAGATCAGATTTTTATAGGAATTAAGTAAATATTTGGAATTTTATCATCATATACAAGAGCTTTGTTAAGGTACACAAAAAGGGTAGAATCTTATTTAAGGTATCTTTGTTTATAGATTGTTGACTGTAGGTAATAATACTACATGATTTTTAGTTTCGATGCTGTTAAGTATCTATAGATATAGTCGGGTTGAATTAATGTTGACATTTTATGAACAAATCATAAATTTTATGTTTAAAATAAAACTCACCAAAATCATGTTCTTAATTCTCAACTTTATAAATTTATATTTTTCTTGGTATCGTTTATTTTGCTTTTCATTTTCAGTGTTCATAGTAGTATGTCTGTACCAAGTATTAAATATATAACACGATAATGGCTCTCCTGCTAGATCTAGATTTTTTGTCTTTTGTAATGTAGTCCACTTTTCTTGTAGGGATTAGGAATGATCGATATTAATCGATGTTGAAGAAACATCGGTGTTTTGAAATCAATGTCTTGATGTCGATAATATCGACACATCAATGTTTATAACATCGACGTTATGAGAACGTTGCATCTACTAGCTAAATACTAGAAAATTGCCAAATTTGTAAGCCGTACGAATAGTTTTTTCCTTGGATGACTTTTTTTCCTCTCTGACCTCTGTTGTTACAGACAATTTTGCAAAAACATCGATGTTTTTCTAATATCGCTCACCCCTAGTTGCGATGCCGATCAGAAATCGATTGTACCAAATAATCAATTTTTAGACATAAGTAAATCAATTATTTTAATCACTATCATACATCGGATCGATGATCTTGATGATGATCAATCGATCGCTTTAGATTAAAGTAAAACTATACAAAATGTATTAATAAAAAAAAGTTCTTCTATTAAAGAAAAAATATGTAAAAAATCAGTTTTTGGATAATCGTTCCCTAGATTTCAATATTTTCAAGATTCGATCTATCAGACCACATTTCGGATCGATTTCAAAGTCGTTTTTTTTTTTAAAGAAACACCATACCTATTTTTTTGGATATAATAACGTTTTACATTAAATTATTAGTTTAGGAATGCAAATTATACATCGATGATACGTCGCTCTGCATGAAAGATGTGTATCACCACTTATTCTACCTACCCACTAGCGTCCTTTAAACAGGAAAACACCGATATCTTTTAAGATGATGTTGCATCCCTAATGTCATCGACATTAGCCTCTTTCTCTGTTGTTTTGGCGTCGCAAACGCATTTGCCAGTGACAATGATGTGAGATGTCAATAACAACAATAATTATTGTTTTTCCACTCTTCATATCTCAAAGGAATTTTATATATCATTAGCCTCTGCCCGCAACTTCGTTCGCGCGGAATAGATGCTTGGGCTAGTACTAAAACGCAGCAGAAGCTCTCACGAGGAAAAAACCTCGATTTTAAACATGCTTTATTAGTGCTCCGCTCCTATTGATCTTAGCGTGACGATATGTAGCTTATAACCATCGATAATAAATGAGCTATGTAACATTCAAAGAATTTTTCAAATCGGACCAGTAGTTCCTGAAATTAAACCTCTACAACGTCACAAACTTTACCTCTGTATAATATTAGTATGGATTAAAATAATTTTAATGGCGAGGTACTCTAGAATTAAATCATTAATATAATACTACTTATCTTGTACTAAATAACTTTATATTCGTTTTATACTTCTCTTTTTTTAAATAAGTAAATTTTAATTTATTTCTTGACAAATAAAGTTATTTTAAAAATCACAGGAACATACTTTTATAATACATGTACATTCCTATAATACTTATTACACTTTTTGCATATAAATGATTAATAGCCTGTATACTACTATATATACTATATTTAATGTTTATAACGATGTGTAATTTTTTATAACGAAAACGACGTATTTATTCATTTTATTGTTTAAACCAATATCGTAACTATATAGTTACGCTTTGTAAGCGGTCATAAAATTTGGTGTGGCCTCTAGTTGTGATATATTTTAGCACTACGTAAACATGTGTATGTTTTCTACTTGTACTTTAAGTATTTGTTATGGTATAACAAATATCTCGTCTTACACTTGTTTTAGTACAGTTTCATGAATACCATATAACAAATAACAAGCCTTTCTAAACCAAGAAATAACAGTATAAGAAAAAGTAGCAATGTTTACATTTTATTTATGCAATAGATGGAATAAGGATTTAATAGATCTGAAATTAAACACACAGTAATTAAAAAATATATTTATAAGTACTTAGATTAGTACTGTGATTAACATTAATTTCCTATACAGTATCACACAAATGGATCTTTTTATGTACACAAACTTTAATTAATTTTGCTAATAACCAACATCTATAAAAATTAGAAATTTATTAACATTACAAACATGGAAATATATTTCATTTTAAACAGGGTTAAATGAATGTATATAGAAACCAAGTGAACATTTAGAGCAGTAGTGAGACTTTTGCTACGATTTGTTTATCAAGCTATGACATTAAATATATGTCATAGTCTATTGGTATATTTAGATGTACTTGTGAGTCGATGAGATATTGTATTAAAAACTTATTAAAAAAATTAATTATAGCTGTGAGTTATTGCTTTTTCTTAATAATAAGCGGTGGATAAATCTGTCATTCATATAGTCTGTACACAATACATATTTTAGCATATAAGTATAACTTCTCGGTTGTATGCTTCATAACTGTTGGTTGAAACTACTTTCCAAGCCTGTACAATAAAAAATTAGGACACAAAATACGAACGTTTCTTTCTTCTTTCTCTGAATTTTATAGAACTTAAGTAAATTTTAATGAATAAATACAAAGTGTGTTTATGTTATAAATACAAAACTATCTTAACATTACGAAAAAAAACACACAGTATTCCACAAATATACAAACACTGTATAAATCTTAAAGATTAATTAAAAAATTTCATGTAGTCATGAACAAACTGCGTCCGACATAATTATTGTAGCTATGATCACTAGCAGAATGTGATATCTCCTAATCTTGCACAATAGTAATAAACATGTATAAAAACATAATACTAAAAATAGGTGGATGTTATAAGCAAACAAAACACTACATTATTGACTATTCCTTTTATAAAGGACAGGCGTATATAAAAAATAAATGCAAAAGTTGTATGCAGTAAGTCTTAAAAAAATGATATTAATGAGTTTTATAATAATTATTAAATCTTATTTCTCTGAAATAAACTACTTCAGTAAAAGCTATTAATAATAACACAGGCACACACTGAATATGCCAGTAATATTCAGTGAAATTTAAGATCTGAGAACCTATGTCTAATTAAAATATCTATCCCGTAAGTACAAAAATAATACAGTAACTTAAAACAGTGTCCTTAACTATAAACATCGTAAAGCTACATAATTTCACACCTCTTTCTGTTGATAACTGTAATAATTTATTTCAAAATTAAAACATATGCCGTGTTATTACAGATAGGTAAATACGTATTGAATACTTGCTTAAAAAAAGTTTGGGTACTTTCGTATTAAATGCACCGCGCTCGCCGAACGCTACCAAGGCCAGTTCCCGTTATCCTTTTTCGCAAGTTTACATAACCAAAGTGAGATAAAAGAGCAAGATTTCGAAGCTTCCCTGAAAGTGCTGCATTTAATACGAAAGTTTGGGTACTTTTAAAATATAAAGCAAGTATTCAATATGTATTTATATTCTTTGCAATAACACGGATGTTGTTTGTAAATTCTTATAATTCTAAATAAATGCACAAATAGTCTATGACCTTTTCAAAGTATTTGTAATAGAGTAAAAACTAAAATCTATAAAAAGTGAAATATAAACATAGCAATCTTATTGTATATCGACTTGCTTTTTTTTTCTTTGTGTGTATAATATAGTTTTAACTAAACATGAGTTTAGTTGATGGACATGACTGAAAAATTAAAATTGTAAAAAAATGTATATATGGGAAATTATTGTTTATCAATGACGAAATTTGCATTAAATTTAACTTTCTGTTGGTTTCTCCATAGAACTGATAAAATTAATGTGTTTCGATAATAAAACGCGTTTAGGGAAATTTGTTTAAAAAACCTACAGAATAAACTATTCACAGGCAACTATAAGTTTGTAATCAGTCTCCTCTCTTTTATGTAAAGTGCATATGAAAACACTCAAAAACACATGTATTTTAGGTAAAACTGTCTTTGAAAATAGTAACATTAAAATATAGAAAAAGTAAATTGAATTGTTACTATTCTAATTCAATATTATTTAGTTAAAGTTCCTTTAACGGAATCTAATTTACAACTCAACAAGATTATATCTTTTCTCTAAAAATACATCACAAAATTAGGTACACAAGTGTACAATTAACAATTAAAATATATACAAACCTACTTACTAAGAATAGGTCCTCATTTACTGTACTATTTAACTGATAAAGATCCAAGTTTGTTAAATATATACTTAGAGTGGTCCTTATTTTGGGAAAAAATAAGGGTATACTTAAGTTGGGTCGAAATATATATATAAAAAATTCAGCTCCTAATTTTAATTTTAGCTGGTCCCCTACAACAACAAAAGTATCAAGCGGAAATAACTTGTAATAAGTTCACCTTGTTTTTTAAATTATCTTAAATACGTTTATCTACAAAACATCCGTATTTTTATTGCAAATTTAACTCTTTATAAAATAACTTATTAAATTATCAATTTTCACTTAACTTATCGATTCCAGAGATATTCTGACGCGGTTTCCGAGATCCGAAATATATAACAATATAAAAATGTACAAAAATTGCTTGTTTAAAGCTATTAGATAGATAGATATATAACATAGGTGTGTTTATAGGCCCTTAAATTTCCTATAACAGACAATATTTTATAGTTGTACATGTTTATGTAAGCAACTTACAAAATTAGAAACAACAAGATGAACTTTCCATATGTTATTATCCATTTAGAACTTTGGTAGCTGTCGAGGCCAGGTTTATATTAAAATTACGAGCTGTATAACTTAGTATGAATTTTGTTTATATATTTGTAACCAATTAAGGATTATACTGACCAAAAATTTCAATATACTCAAAATAAGGACCACTGTAATATACATATACTAGGCTAACTTTTTTAAATACCTTTCAGCGTTCTCGTCGAGCCCTCTTAGCCCTCGCTGTAAGTGCAGTAGGTATAGGGTTTTGGTCATCATCATCACGCCTCTTTGATGGAGCTTGTGGCCGTTGTAGTTGACTCTGAGCAGTTAACTGAAGTTGTAAAGCGTGAGTGTTGAGTCTCTCAGCCAAAAGTAAGGGTTTCAGTGCTGCCATTTTATGGCTGTATAAAGTAACCCGTGGACGACTATTAACAGCTGCTGTTAATTGTTCTCGCACAGTCATTTCCGTCATTTCCGTGTTCTCAGCATTGTTATTCCATTTATCATTATCATTTACTTTGTCTACTTTTTTATCTGGGTCATTACTTTCATTCGCCTGGTCTAGGCTTTCATCAGAATTAGGGCAACATATTATATTAACTTGTGCTCTAACTTCAGCATCAAATTTCGATATAGTGCTAACCAGAGGCTTTGCCCAACCAATATGAAGAATCGGAGTTTGACTTCCTTCTTCCCATTTGCATATACCATCATAAAACCTGAAATAAATTATTGTAAAGGCTAGAATAATTCTTATGTATAATACATAATATATTTTAGAGTAATTTTTACCCTACTTAAAAATAATATGTAATAAAACTATGTCTAATTGGAATTTACTCAGAAAATTCTTTTAAATAACTGTCCTTTATATTTGTTACTTATTTATACTAGAGAAGTTCACCTTAACAAAGAAGCAAAGCACTCTGGATCCTTTAATATAGATCTTGCAGAATGACCGGAGCTCTCTGCCTTCATTAATTGTGGGATTACTTCATTTGCGATTTCTGAAAACTCTTTATATATTTCTTCATCATCTCTTGAGTAATTATAACTGAAAATGTGATACCTTGTTAATGTTACAATGTTACTTTTGTGTATATTTCGTTAATTACATATGTTCTTTTATTAATATAATTCAGCTTTTTAATTAGTATTTGTATTTTGGGTAAAATTACACCCAATTCGCTTCTGCGCGTCGCGTTTCGGGATCAGCTTGTGTATATCCAGCTTTTTGCAGGCCGGCATGATAGTGGCGACCAGCGATGGATAGTGTGTCAATCGGAGGTCGCTATTATTTTTGGATTGCACTCTGCTTACCATCAGGCATAGTGCAGTCATTCTGTCGTGCTACAATAAAAAAAAAAAAATTAGAATTTTACGAGAAGTTCTTGTATTATACAGTCCAAGTATTTCATAGGTTATAAATAAGTATGAAAACACAAGCACACACTAAATTTATAAGACGCAAAATGGTACTAACTGTCGTATAACATCACCAGCACAGGCCCATGCATGGAAGGCCTCCTTGTACATCTTATGCCGATGATAATATCCACCTTGGAATGTGTACGGATACACATGTCTATCTTCATAATGTGTTCTAGAGGAACGTATCGCCTGAGAATATAATGCAGCCGAGTCTGGTCTTGTGGTACCGTCAGGTCGAGTGCTAGTTATAATAGCTGTGGATACTGAATTATCATTATCGCCAGAAGCATTGGAAATTTTCATATATTCATCCAGATCACCCAAATTACCAAGTGCCATGGGATAAGCATCTAAATGTCCTGAAAATAAAATTATAACTATAAAGCCTTCTATACTGTGTATACTCAATTATATAATAATTTCACACTATCTATAAATATTATAAACAAAGTGGCTTTTCCTGTCCCACTCCGTCTTCCCTTAGTTCTTGTGAAGGATGTAACAAATTTTGATATGATTTCTGCTATTGTTTACAAAAATATTTCTGGAAGGTTTATATATATACATATATAATAAACTAGCTAGCCCCATGGACATCTCCTGCCTTCTATATTTTATACAAATATAGATAAATTATATACCTAAGGCTTCCTTGTGAATCACTCTATCTACTGGTGAAAAGTGGTAGTTTTGACGTTCATAAGTGCCTTCTTAGGACCTAAACTGAATAAAGGGTTTTTGATTTTGAACCACATGAAGATCCGTTCAGTAGCATTTGAGTTTATCGGGAACTATCTGATGGACGTGGCAGAGGGCTGTATTATACTATGTAAGTAATATATACTTATATTAAAATTTAATGTAAAGTTACATTTAATCTCATGTTTTTTTTTCACATTACTGCCAATATACATTTATCTTAATTGAACCTTTGTTTAATTGTTGAACCTTTAATTGATACTATAAACAGGTTATAAACTTATTTTAAAAGATTTCTGACATACCAACTGGGTGTATGTTTGAGTGAGTCCCTTGATAGTTTGGATTCACAATTGGAAACGGTAGGTGAGGTTGCAAACAGGTTTTAGGTATATTAACGTTTTTCGCATTTAGAAATACAACTGAAACCGATGATAACCAATTTGGTGCATACAAAGATGCACAGGTCAGCTAGTGACATAGATGTTAGTGTTTAACCACAATCTTGTGTGATGTTATATGAGATGTGATCCGAGATGGTAAATACACCAAACCTAGAGGAGACTGGCTCTCAAATGCGGCAGCCGAAACCCTGGCACATATTCTACAACCGATTTTCCATTTGATTATGATAGCTAAGCAAGATGGCATAGAAAAAATCCTACCACCATGATTCATCACAGGTTTGATAACAGTGTTTTCTTTCATCAGAAGCTCTGACTCAGCTGCAAGGATTAAAACTATATTTATAGATGCTTGTTTGGACATCCTATCAATTATTCCATCTTCCTTTCAAAATTTAGTTAGATGTGTATTAATTATTATCCAATGAAGTAATTACCTTTGTCATTTAATGTATGAAAGAGTGCCACTTACGCTCAACAGAAATCAAATTCTTTGTGTGAAATTTTATACATAATTTCTATGCCTTTTATGAACTGTGAATATGAAAGTAACAAAGTGGATTTAAATCATTTAGATATCATATTAGATTCGACTATGCAAAACCGGGGCAGGTTTAAAACTAGCAAGTTTTAATTATAATGTGAAAAGTAATTGTAATGATTAATTTTGCTTTAATTATTATTTGTTGTCTAAATACTTTTCAATGTCTTATTAGACTCAGAAATAAAATAAAAGAACACAGTCGCTATTTAACTACTTGATAGCAATAAAATTCAATGTAAAAAGTTGTTATATCTGTAAGTTAACCATCAGTTCCACTTCCTCTACATATCAATGGTTAAATTGTTCATATATTACACAAAGTCATATCTTATCCTCTATTCAAATGTACAAAATGTAAGTACCATTATCATAGAGCATCCAGAGAAGGCTGTGTTGCATCTGAGCTATTTCATGAACATCAACAGTAGATGTAAGAGTTGGATTAATAGATGAAACCATTGCTGCTAATTCCATAACCCTTGTACACACCACTGGCTTACCAGCCACATAAAGCCAAGACCTTGCCAAAACACCATCACCGACTGAACGACCTCGCTTATCTTCATTTCCTTTGCCATGCCAAGTCACCTATAGATAATAATTTTACATTACTTAATAATAATCAATTTGATCATAATATTAAAGATGTCTATATATACATATTCGACAATGCTTTAACTCATTGGAAAATAATTATTATACTTAAAATATTATATTGCATTCAGTAGTTGCATATCTGTATCACAGTGAATGCTCTGAAGAGCTATTTAATTCAATCCCTTCCTCTCCTTTCCATAACCGAACTACGCGCGCTGTACAGTAAATAGTTAGTTACCATAGTTTTACGGTAAATCCTATCTGGGCACGTACTAAAAAGTTCGCAACTTCTTATCTTTGCTGTACCCTGTGGAAGATCTCCCGGCCAGTGTGTTCCCTCCTTCATATAACATGGGGTCCTTCAAGTGTAAAGCAAAGAGACATTTACACAAGCCGGCATGACAGCGGTGACCGACAAGGGATGGCATGTCGCTCAGTAGTCTTCATAGTTTTTGGATTGTACTGTGCTCAACATGAAGCACAGAGCAGTCACTTTACTGTGTTAGAATAAAAAAAATAGTAGCCTTATGTATTTGTAATATTTTTCATATTTCAAAAATGTTTCTTCTGTTTTTTGTTATAATACAAAACTTATTATATTACAAAAATGCTAGTATAGCATATTATGAAAGGGAACAAATTACTTACTTCAGCAGTCTCTGTTCCATCCTTTCCAAAAACAACCCAGGCATGATCCTCTGATAAAGCAAGATGCACATCCTGCTTGCCAAGTACTTGACAACCGGCTGTGACCGCAAATGCAACACCAAAACAATCCAGTTTGTTCCCAGTTAGAAAACTGTAAATGGATTGCAAATGTGCACGATCCTTGTAGTAACTGCGAGTCAATGAATTCCACACTACATCAGCTACTCGTTTCACCAGATCTCGCGTAGCATACGTGCCGTTTAGTAACTTTACATCGACACCGGTTCGCATTAAGGAAACAAAACGTTCGTGAAGCAATCGTACCTCATCCCATTCTACTGATGGAAAATTTATCTTAACAAACTTGTTTGAGTGTATGTTTACTTCTTTATCACTGTTTTTAACATTTGTCAAATTGTTTTCAACAGCCCCTAAAATAATAGAAAGTAATGCAAGATCGGCGTCTTTAGTGCTGCGTAATTGATCTTCGAACAGATTACATACTTTCTGTATACTGTCTATAGGAAAGAAATGTTTATATTCTGATATGGCCGTCATTGTTCCACTTCACATTATTGATTTGTTTATAAACTATAATATAATGCCATTATCTTGAATAAAATTACAACGCTAAAAATTCCGCCGGTTGATAACATAACCACCACAGAATATACAAAGATGCAGACATGGATGCAGATGCCTTACCACAGAGTACATTACAAGTTTCCCAGAAAAGGTATAGCATTTTGTATAATAAACTAATATTATAATAGATAAAATAATTATATACTTTTAACAACAGTATACTACAATACTAATCTTTGCGTAACGAATTGCATGTAACCACAAATAAAATTTTTAATTTGTACTCATTTTTCCCGAAACCGTTAACATGTTCTTTACTGTATTTATAAATTGCGCGACAGAATAATAAGTACATCTTACCAAAGTAATTTACTGTGATTAAACACTCTAGGAATGGCACTCAGGATAATAGGTCTTCTATAAAAAAAGATTGAAAACTGAATGTGTGGATTTTATTACCATATCAACATACACATATCATACTCAATATCAAAGAAAGATACATTTCTTCAGGAAAGTAATAAATATATAATAAATAATTACGCTACCAGAAACACTACGTCACTTAACTTACTCTAAGTTTAATACCTAGCCTGATATCTATACATTCTAATCCTCTATAAAGCACTCTTGTTACCTAGCTGATGAAATATTCGCTTAATTCTCATAAATTCCTTGATTAATGTTTGAAAGTATTACTATTATATGTACGTTAATTGTCTTTGGTCTATGGACTATTTACCTCGACTATGAAATTATATTTATTCTATGTTGTAGACATGCGCAAATCATGTCCGGAAGCGGACCGGACATGGAACGATTAACTTAGCGTTCGGAACTAGGTGCGGTTAACATGTTCGCGGAACTAGCTAGTTCCACAAGTTTAGATGTATAGTGTCGGTTCATGTCCTACATTCAACGTCCAAATAGGTCCTTACAGTTCCTCGGTTTAATTGAAATACATTGCCTAGTAGGCAATTTTACACATTCTTAAAAGTAAAATTGTCGGTTGATTTATTATATACTAGCTGACCCGTGTAACTTCGTGTGCACCAAATCGGTTAGTATCTGTTTCAATTATATTTTTAAATGGGAAAAATCTTACTAAGCCTGATTGCAGTGACATCTACCGTTTTCAATTGGTAACCCGAACTATACAGGGGCTTACTCAAATATATAGAAAAAAACTAACCTACATATATTGTTGATATATGTCTTCCCAGTATTGACAATAGATGATTTTTGCCGAATTCAATTATATCGATTGTGATTAACTATTTATGATTAACTATTAATGTGATAACTAACTATTAATGTAAATTATTGTGATTAACTATATATGAAAAACTATTGAATAAACATAAAAACACTCGCATATGTGTATAATTTGTAATGCCTCAAAATATTTCAACTTAGCGCCATCTATGGACCTAAAAGGTTTTCTTTATCTTGATTGATAAGCTCACAGGACAAGCTCATTCTTATTTTTTAACTAATAATGAAATTCATCTATTATACTATTATTATTTTTTATTTATGTGAAAAAGTAATTAATTAAACATTGTTCAGCGTTTAATATATCTTAGATATTATTTATACAATAATATACATATATGACCCGTGAAAATTCATCTGTACCAAATCGATTATTACAATTATTATTTCAATTGTATTTTTAAATACGATACTTATTAATAAACTCAATTACAGCGACATCCACTGTTTCCTATTGTGAATCCAAACTATCTACGGACTCAAATTTAATACCAAATTGATATCTGAGAATAATTTTATACAATAATAAGCCTAAAAGTCATTATTTATTAGGTACAGTTTCATTTAACAACTTTGTCAACATTTCCTATGTAATTGATAATTTGGCATCTTTGAACCAGTGTGGTCTGGTGGTAAAGTTGCTTACGTTATATTCAACGACGACGCGTTGGGGCGAAGGTTCGAAACCCAACGGTTTTTTTTTGGTAAATTTTTTTTTTAAGTAGCACAGGGTAACATATGTCTTAAATTGTTACATAATCTTACTACTATATATAGCACAAAGAAAAATTACCAAAATTCATTAAGAATTATATGAACTTGAAATTTTTTACTTTCATCCGTTATTCTGGAGAACCCCCTTGCGTTTTATGGGACAAAGAGTGGATCCTGGATGTAGTCTTGTAATATTAGTTATCACTGTGTCAAGTTTCTTTAAAATTGCTTCAGTACTTTCAGAGTAATACGGGTTTAGTATCTAGACTTTAATCCTTTATCCTCGAGAACCATTTACGTTTTATGGGAAAAAAGTATGTTTGACGCAATCACGTAATATTAGTTATTACTATGTAAAGTTTCGTCAGGATAGGTCCAGTACTTTCAGAGTAATGCGTGTTCATAGGGACAGACAGACAGGTAAAAATTGTAAAAAGATTATTTTTGGCTTCTATATCGATAACATAGTCTACCCTGATTAAAACTTTCAAAAAATATTTAATGTACAGATTTCGACTTTATTTTATTATAGTAATAGAAAATAGATTGATTGTTAATATATTAATAATTGTATAAGTAATGATTACTTTGGCTCGCGTACTTATAAATCAGTTGATTCTATTTACGAGTACAAGATTTCTTCTTTCTAGACAATTTCTGATATATTAATAAATACATAAGGAATGATTACTTTTCGCTGGCGTATTTATAAGTCAGCTGATTCCATTTATAATATCTCCAAATATACAAGGCATTTGTATTAACAGACATGTTTTTCTTCGTTCTTTTTGGAATATATACAATACTTTATACTAGCTAACCCGGTGTACTCCGTTCCGCTTCAGAGTCAAGTAATGAGCATATTTAGGACACTAAAATAAATTCAAAATAATTAAGTTCAATTTTTAATTAGGATAATAAAATTAAAGAAGAAATAAATTGAAAAAAAAAACAAAATAATTTAATAACGTTACACATTTGCAAGACAAAAGTAAGTTATTTGCTTTATGGGCCATATATTTGTGTATATAGCTTGCACTCATCAGTAAGGCACCATGTGATAAGCCAACATTTTCATCTTCGCTTTTTACACAGTCAATATTTTAATGAATGCTGTGTAGTGTATACCAATAATTTCATTATAAATTATATAGTTTGAGTTTTCTACATCTTTATTCTTATCCATCATAATTAGTCGTGCACTCAATCACTCATTATTTTTGTTGTTAGCGATGATTTTTGGGAATATCTAATTGATGAATTCACCTTTTAATGAGACAAAATTACAGATTAGAAATAGAGATTAGAAATTACAGATTAGAAATTAGATGCACTTTTTGTTTGATTGAGCGCCTTATAGAATTATGATAGCATAATTCAGCGTGTAAGAAATTGCGCATGAAACTATACTAATATTTTGGCCGATGTTTTTTTATTAATGACTGATGGGGTCTTGGGAATGGGACCCTTACAGGTAGATTTTTTTTTAAATTATTAATAACCCAATGTCATACTTAAAGCAAAGCATTACGCATCATTGTTGTATAACAGAATACGGAAAGTTTTTGTCCAACTACTTATACTTATTCGGTTCGGTTTCGGGAAGACTCGGTCGTTGTCGATCGGGTCTACCCGATTAGGCCTCCCACGACAGCGGCTCAAGCCTAGGTTCGATCCCTCAGTAGGGAGCTCTTGAGTGCGTTGCTTGCGCGATACGGTGACACACAAATATACATCACTGCTACAACGCTACACGATCACCCCCACACACGTGCACGCCGACACGCTTACACATGAAAGTGGAAGGGTTTACTTTTTTCCCTTATCGAACTGAAATCTCTTAATTTTTCGATAATAAATATATTTATTTATTTATTTATTCCATATAGGTTCTTCACAGCTGACAATAAGTATTATACAAAGTAAAAAATATGTATACAATGTATTCAATACGCCAATTACGAAGTGCACAAAATTATACAGTCTCTATTATTAGAGAGTGAACAAAATTGCTTTAGTAAAAATTTAGGTAAAAGTATAGGTGTGTGGAGTGAATGTGTGTGTGTGTAGGCGTGTGTGTGTGTAGAGTTTAGTTTTATATCTGAGAGTATATGGTATGAGTGGGTATGTTTGTGAAAGGTAGACAGACGTATTAGTGTTAAGTATGCATTGATGATGAAATTACAATTATGGCACTACTTTTTCCGGGAGAGGGATTGTAGTATTTCGTTTCTGTAAGAAGAGCGAGAAGTACTAAAAGGATCTAGTTCAGAGAACTCTCTGTTATTTTCCCTGGAGGAGTTGTTGAGGCGTGTATGCTTGGTACACATATACGTTTCAACAACTCATACATATATGAATTGCTTGGTTAGCTAAGATAGGTCACGATTTTGCATGCAACAGGCAACAGCCAAGCCGAGGTGTGCCGTGCACCCTTGAGCTGGTTGCCAAAATAAAATCGGCTGAGTGCATTAAGCGCTCGCCTTAGTAGTCCGGTGAAGCTGTTAAGACCTTGCTGGGTCAATAGCGTAGTCATTTTAAAAAAAAAATAACGATCGGTTCTTTATTGTTTTGTAACATGTTCGGAATATCGTTAATAGAACATGCCGAACATTGATATGTGTAACTGTATGGAACTGTGGAACGACTTCATTTGACGCCTAAGATTATACCGTGATCGTTCCAGGTGCGCACAAAGTTCCCGGAACTATTTGCCGAACATGGACATGTTGAACTGTATGGAGCTGTGGAACGACTTCATATAACGCCTAAGATTATATTGTGATCGTTCCAGGTGCGCACAGAGTTCCCGGAACTGTAACGAACCGGAACTACAATACAATCAGTATACAAATAGGTCCATATTACTTTTTTTGGTTATTTATTGTTATGGTTATGTATGGTGTTATATATTTTTTGAATGTATTTTTAACATAGAGTTTGTATTGTATAATTTTGGTTTAGTTTTACATTGTTATAGTTATTTTTTTATACTAAATGTAATGTAATACTACTGATTAGAAATATGGGAATAATGTTTTGCTATATATATATATATATATTTATGCTCATAGCGTTTCTTTCTGCGTAGGGGGCGTGGTGTAGCGTGTTTGCCATTTATAATGTTTTTTTTTTGCGAACTGACTACGCTACTGACTTAGCAAGGTCTTAGCAGCTTCACCGGACTACAAAGGCAAGCGTTTAAAGCAGTCAGCCGATTTTATTTCGACAACTAGCTCAAGGGTGCACGGTACACCTCGGTTGCGCTGTTGCCTGATTCATACAACTCGCGATTCTTTTATCATTTCTCAATCTGACTACGTTATTGATCTAGCAAGGCCTTAACAGCTTCACCGGACTAAGTACAATTCGCGATGTATCTGAGCTAACTTAAGCTAAGCTACATATTCATATTTATATGAGTTATTGAAACATATATGTTTGCTAAACATACATACCTCAACAAAACCTATATGTATATTATGTTGGATAATTTTTTAAACTATTTCTGCTCGATACGGAAGAAATAAAAAGCATGCGTTCGTGCACGTGTGTGGCGGCGATATGTGATTGTAGCTTCAGTGTGTAACATTTAGTATTACTGTATACTTCGTTACTTCACGAGTGCATCAGAAATAGTGAGGTGTCTTCGTTTTAAATGACGATTTAAATTGCCTAAACTACGTGACGTAAATAAAATCATTTCTGAACAATAATTACATATCCTTTTTTTAAAGTCTTTATATTTTATAATATGATTTCAAAAAACGTTAGTTTTACGTCGCGATGACATTATTTTAAAGTTATTAATTTACTACGTTATCCTAAGGAACTATATATCTAATATATTAAACTATTTACAAAATCACACTGTGTCTAAACATAAATAAAAAAATAGAAAATCAATATAATGATGATTAATCAAAGATAATTTACTAACAAATAATATTTACTTTAAGTGAAATGGGACCCTTAGAGGGAGTCAAGTGCATGAGCACACGAAAAATTAAATTAATAAGTATCAATAAAGCAATGTCGTCCTTAACGCAAAGTATTGCGGATCATTATTGTATAACAGAATACGGAACGTTTCAATCCAACTACTTGAATCGGCTGTCCCATTTCAAAACCTAGTAAGCTATTAAAACTAAATTTTACAGGAGAATTTAAATTAAAAGTAACCAAACGACTCATGAAAGACATTACTTTCTGTAAATCCATTGATATATACGTAATTTGAGTCTTTGCTTGTCTTATTTCTTCAGACATTGAAATAACGTCGCTATACTTTCTTAGTTCTTCCTTATACATCAAGCATTTTACATTCCTATTAGTTAGATAGGTAAATATTTAAGTTCTTTTATTCCGATTACTTAGTAGTATTTCGTTCGCACGTCTACCGTCATTATTCATCACCAAGTAAAAGGAGAGCCTGTGTAATTATTAATACTAAAGGCCCCATGCACCTGTATTTCTTTGTGCTTGCTCATGTTTAAAAACCTAGTTAGTTTCTTTAACAATTTATAGATCTAGTAAGTCTCAGAGAAGTACTAGGTTTTGAGATGGTTAAAATAACTTATTAGGTTTTTAAGTGGTTACGAGACAGTGAATGTATCATTTATTAGGTATCAACGTTTAAAAATATCTACTTATTTGTGAGTTTTTATCGCTGGTGTGATTTGTATTTTGTAGGAACTTATGAGTTTTATAAAATTATGTAATATTATAAAACGAATTTTGCAAAAAGTGTCTCTTACTAGGTTTTGAAATGAGGCAGCCACACTCGTATTTACTCGGTTCGGGTTCGGCAGGACTCGATTGCTTTCGATCGGCTCTACGGTCGGCTTGTAACATGCTCGGAAATTCGTCTTGACAGAACATGTTTTGCGGAACTATGGAACTATTATATTTGACATCTCGGATTGCACCGATCTCGTTCCGACACCGCACATAGTTCCAGGAACTATTACGATCCGGAACTACTCACCTCTACTATGTTGTCTTGGTTGTTTCTTACGTGTTTGGTTTTTTCTCATTTTTATGTTTTATAATTCGTATAATATCAACGATAAAATAAGTTTTATATTGACCTGGTACTAATTGTATACGTGATTCAGTTAGGAAGCTGATTTAAGAATGATGTGTACATTTCTCATGTATGTACTTATGTAAAAGTGATTGCGTTTTTGAAGTTACTCATGTTTTATTTTGTTGTATTTTATCAACTTTAAAATATGATGATCCTGTAATGTTTAGTTTATTTGAATTCAATGTAGATTTAGCAGTTGAATATGTAAAAAATATATATGAAAATATTCTTTGTCCTGTATGGTGAGTGAAATTTAAAAATTTGACATACTTTTCTAATATACCTATACAGTACATTGTTACATGCTTATAATTTTAATTTTTACAGTGACAAACCTGACGTACCTCGCATGCGTTTCTTCTGTGGGCACTCATTATGTGAGAATTGTTTTAACTCATCTGTTGGTTGCTACACTTGCCTCTCACCTTCAGAACCATCAGCCTCTACTAAACCAGAATGTGATACTGTACTTACACAGCGAGTAAATAATGTATCTCATCTTATTAATACATTCAAAGAAACATTCAATATAGATGGTAATTATTTCATTATATATTATTGTATATTTTTGTTTAAAAAACTTGTTTGCCACATTGATTATTATAGTGAAATTTGGTACAGAAAAATTGTTCTGATTTTCAATTTCTGTTAGTAATTCCAGATTAGTATATTAAAGTGAATCTAGTGTTCTTGATGCTACTATTGTTACTATATATTTTTTAATTACAGTTTATGAAAGAAAAAGGCTATCAGAATATCTAAAGAGAGAAAAACAGTTATTTCCACAATGCATCCAAGCTCCCCAGACATATTATAATAAAAGGAAAAGTTTCAATAAGTTGTGTACAGGAAAAGAAAATTACCGTTTTAAGTTTCTGGGAGAAGATACATCACCTGTGAAGATAAATAAGATGGAGCATTCTGTTAATTATGTTAAAAATTGGCTCAATAAAAATGATAGTAGTCAGAAAAGAAAACCTTTAGCTGATATAAATGTAGAAAATGCTAACATAAAACGTAAGTTAGCAACTCCAAATACTAAAGGAAATTCTACATTGAATATAAGAGGTGCAGAAAACAATCAAAGAAAATATAAAAAGAGATCCTATAAAACAGCTAATTCATTGGTGGGAAGTAAAAATACTTTAGACAAATTCTTAAATGGTAAAACTAAAAAGGATTTTGAAGATGTTCCTATAAAAAGCCATAAGGAATGTTATACAACAGAAATAAAATCAATAGGTAATGTTCAAGATAAAGATGAAAGTGGCATTGTAACTGATTATGACAGTTTTATTTTGATAGAAGATTCGCAGACCTCTGTAGATTATGAGAAAACTTTGCTTAATAGTACAGTCGACAAAGACAGAGAGGCATTGTTACAAGTTCTGGAAGCTTCTAAATGTGAGCAGAACTCTGTTGTAAATAGAACACCTCCAAGCAAAGTAGAAATACTGCAAACAAATGAAATGGGTAATGAATTTTCTCAGCAGTACAAAGTGCCATATTATAAGAGGAGTTACCTCAACGAAAATTGTTATTTGTGTTCTAAAAATACAACATATGTTCAAGACAAAGCTAAATATAAATCCAAAGATTCATCTAAAGATGTATGTGTCACAATAGAAAGTAATCGTTTCACAGCTACAATAATGGTGACTAATAATATTGAAAATGTTAAAAAACATAATGAGAAAATATCCATACCTGTACAAACTGATATTGTTGATATTAGTTATAGGGACAAAGATGTGGAAAATAGTTCATTTAAAAACATTAATCTACATAATAGACCTCTATTAGTTACAAAATCAACACATCTAAATAGTCAAGAGCTTTTTACGAGTGAAGAAGTACCTGATAATATTAATAGAAACAATTTTAATAACCTTGGTACAGGATTTGATAAAGAGAAAAATGTCATAATAGAAGAATCTGATAGTAGTGAAGATATGGAAGAATCAAGAGTATTGGAGGTGACAGCAGATATTCATAGATCATGTGAGCAATTGTAAGTTATTAAAACTTTTTTTCTGACAGTCAATCTTCTAGTAGAGGTTTTGGTCTACGTCTGTCAGCGTCGGACGCGTGTATCTGTAGCTTATACCATTTTTACATTAATTATTGTAGATTTTGAAGTTGATTTTTGTTTAAAGTGTGTTGTTCTTATAACTTTGTGGTGGTGGTAAGTCCTTGTGTGTTTCTTCCTGATCGCCCTTCATTTAAGACACTCTCCATTATGGAGGGTGACCCTCCCGATCCCCCTGTTCCCCCGGATATTCCAGCCTCTTCCTCAGCATCAGTAATTACTGGTAAGCGCCGTTCGAATTCCCAGAGCGAAGCCCCTACCGGTAAAAAAGCAATCACCGACCTAGATATGGGTTCCGCATCTATTCAACGGATCTACTTACACCCTAGCATTGTCATAGGGATTAATTCTTATGCTGAATCAGACAAAGGTCCTTTCGTAATCCAAATTTCACGCTCTGAACCAGATCCTGCAGCTAGCCTTACCATTCGGCCAATTAAATTTGGTCAACTACTTTTCAAGCACAGCATAAAAAATATATGTCCAGACGGCGTGAAACTATCGGGAGAAATAAAATATCGGTAGAATTTTCGTCAGTGGTGGACGCCAATAATTTTTTAAGTAACCCTATCCTAACAGAACATAAGTATATAGCTTCTATACAGTCTTTCAATGTTACCAGAATGGGACTTGTCCGGAATGTACCAGTAGACTTCTCGATGGATGAGTTCGTTGAGAGTCTTGTATTACCTAGTCATTGCGGTCTGGTACTGAAAGCTAGACGACTGAGTAGAAAGGTCGTTACTGATGGTAAGACAGATTGGGTTCCGACTCAAACAGTTGTGCTTACTTTTAGAGGTCAAATACTTCCAGAAAGAATATTTTCCTTTCACACATCTCTACCTGTTGACACGTATCAATTTCCTACCATACAATGTATGGCCTGCTGTCGTTATGGTCATGTGAAAGCTCAATGCAGATCAAAACCCCGTTGCTACAAGTGTGCGCAACCCCACGAGGGTATTTCATGTGAGGTTCCAAATGAAAAATCTATGTGTTTGCACTGCTCGGGTCAGCATTTTTCTACAAATCAGCGCTGCCCGGAACATGATAGACAAGTCAACATTAAAAAATCCATGGCTCTAAATGGAATCTCGTACGAGGAAGCTGCCCAACAGTTTCCTCAAGTGTCTAGATCATTTTCTGACGTCATCCTATCGACCACCCCTTCCCAACCCCAACTCATTCCCGCCAACAAAACTAGCTCCGATCTTACTCAATCTTCCCATTCCTATGTTAAATCCACCTTTACGAACCGTCGCCCCAAGCCTCCGCTAGGTAAGTCGTATGATAAAAGTAGCCACCAAGCAATTGTAACTACCTTGCCTTCTGTATTACCTAATGGTTGTGCATTACAAAATCCTTCTCCCGCTGATACTTCAGTACAATCTGACAGTCTTGTCAAGCTCCTTCTTCAGATTCTCATTGACCTGGTTTCCCAGAACAATCCTTCCTCACCGTCCAACGTTGCCTCTTCACTTGCCTCCTTATCCTCTATAATTCATCAATATGGATCCACTCGTAATCCTTCAATGGAATAGCCAAAGTTTACGCCCCAAGAAACATGAATTAATACATTTGATTGATAAACTCAACCCTGCTGTTTTGTCTATTTCGGAGACATGGTTCGTGCCTGGTTCCCGTTTTGCAGTTCCAGGTTACGCTTGCTTCCGAGATGACAGATCTGATGGGTACGCAGGCTGTGCCCTTTTCATAAAGAGCACACTCCCTTTTTCCCAAATTCCTCTCCCTACCCACTCTCCTGGTATCAATATTGTGGCTGCCAGAGTTCTTGACATATCATTCATATCAGTATACATCCCTCAACCTAGCGGCTCCTTACTTCCAGACATCCTCCAAGTGTTATCGTCTATACCATCACCCATAGTTTTATTGGGTGACTTTAACGCTCACCACCTATCCTGGGGTGGGAGTCACAATGATTCTTTTGCTTGGTGTCTTTTAGAATCTTTTGATGAGGCCAACCTCTGTGTCTTAAATGATGGCTCTCCTACTCGTAGAGTTTTACCCAACCAGAATCCCAATAGCGCCGTAGATCTCTCGGTCTGCTCTAATTCCATCTCACCCCTCATTTCATGGTCTACTCTGAACTCCACTTACGGTAGTGATCACTACCCTATTATCCTTTCCATCCCCAGTAAAGTATATCCGAATTTTTGCTATTCTCCCCTATTAAAATATAGATTATCCCGCGCTGACTGGAGTTTATACTCTAATCATCTCGACATTGCAATCGACTCTCTCCCTGATCCTTGCCCCGATGAGATACTTCTCACCTATTCAAAATTCATTGAAGCACTTACTGGCAGTGCAAATATTCACATTCCTTTGTCAACTCATCCAAAAAATTTCTACACCTTGGTGGGATTCTGAGTGCTCAGTGGCTCTCAAGCAAAGAAAAGAGGCTGAAAAGAGATACAAATCTGCGATGACTTCTGAAAATTTTATGAGTTTTCGACATATTTCTGCAAAAGTAAAAAGACTTTTACGTTTAAAAAAGAGACTGGGGTGGCTCTCATTTTGCGAATCATTGTCTCCTAAAACTCCCTCTGCTTTAGTGTGGCGTAAAATAAAACAGTTTCGTGGGGCTGCCAATTATGATAACCTGTCTCATAACGACCATCGTGCGTGGTTGGAGGACTTCATCAATAATCTATCCCCTGATTTTGTTCCATCCCCAGATATGCTCCCAGTATACTCAGTTCAATGTACTAGTCCAACGAGCATGGATGACTCCTTCTCGCTTATTGAATTAGAAATGGCTCTAGACAGACTCTCCGATTCTTCGCCCGGGCTAGATGGAATTCCTTATTCGTTTATATCAAAATCGTCCAGTAAAAATAAACAGTACTTCCTTCGCTTAATTAATACTATATACAACTCCCAACAAATCCCAGATCCTTGGAAAACACATGTAATCATCCCTATTCTCAAACCTGGTCAAAATCCAACCGACCCTAAAAGTCGTAGGCCTATCGCCCTCTCATCAGCCTTGGTTAAAATAGTGGAGCGCATGATTAAACTCCGTTTGGAATGGTTCGCGGAGAACAACAATTTAATATCCAAATCTCAATTCGCATTTAGACGAGACAGCAGCACACTTGATAGTCTTGGGATCTTCACGACTGACGTGCATGTCGCATTTAGGAAGAAAGAGTATTTGGTGGGAGTTTTCCTAGACATCGCGTCTGCATATGACAACGTTATGCTTCCCGTCCTCAGGAATAAGCTAATTCAGCTGAGGATCCCGGTTAAGCTAGCTTTCTTTATATGCAACATCCTGATGGAGAGAAAGGTCATCATAAAATATCAAGGGTTCTTCTCTTCTCCTCGCACTGTGTGGAAGGGTTTACCCCAAGGCTCTGTACTCAGTCCGCTGCTGTATAGTCTTTACACCCATGACATAGACCAAGTTGTGAACCCGTTCTGTTCCATATTACAATACGCCGACGACCTCGTTCTTTACACTACAGTATCGGAACCGAGTAATGCTGCATCCAGATTAAACTCTGCCCTTCAGTACCTTTCGCCATGGTTACTGGATCATGGTCTCTCTTTGTCAGTCCCCAAGTGTGCAGCGGTCGTGTTCTCCAAACGGAGAAATATCCCTGTAGTTCATATCAGAGTGGGTGAAGAAGAAATTCCCCAGGCAACGAAGATTAAATTTCTAGGTATTTGGCTAGATGCTAAAATGACTGGGTCTCCGCATGGGGATTATATCTCTGGCAAATGTGAGAAGAACATCAATATCATGCGGTCGTTATCTGGAGCGTGGTGGGGAGCTCACCCTTTTGCCCAAAAAATGCTTTACAATGCTATCATACGTAGCCATCTAGATTACGGAGCATTTATTTTAGATCCCACTAATAAAGGAGTCTCTGAGAAACTCTCAAAAATACAATCAAAATGTCTTCGCATTATCTTAGGGGCCATGAAATCCTCACCCATCGACGCGATGCAAGTGGAATGTGTGGACCCCCCTTTATACCTACGCAGGCAATTCCTTTCGGACAAGTTCCTATGTAAACTCTTCCAAAATTCCGAACACCCTCTTCTACAGAAGCTAAGACATCTAGCGTGCATAGTTGAAAACGAGGGTTACAACTCCTTATTCGATTTGCCTTGTCTTCTACGCAGTTACATCAAAATTTCCCGGCTAACTATTCCCATCCTGCAGTTTCCATGTAAGATTATTTTCTCGCTTCCTTATGAAGCTTTGCTGTATCAACCTAATATAATCCTAGATCTGGGCATTCAAAATGACCTAGTAAATGCTAACAGAATTTTAAAAGACAAGCTTGCTTCACAATTTTCGGACTGGCTAGCTATCTACTCTGATGCATCCAAACTGGCCCAAGATAAAAATGTGGGAGCAGCCGTGTGGATACCCTTTTTTAAAATCATTCTTAGTTTCAAGTGCCCTTCAGTTTTAACAGTGTTTACTGGTGAGTCCATCGCAATCTTAGAATCTATAAATTTTGTAATTTCCCATAGTATCAAAAAGTCTATCATTTTCACTGACTCAACAAGTTGCTTGCAAGCCATACTGGCTAATCCTTTCAAATCCAAATACAGATCCCCAATAATTTGGAAAATCAAAGAATCCCTGTATATTTGTAAACAGCAAAACTTAGAAATCGTCTTGGCTTGGATTCCGGGTCACTCGGGCATTCCAGGCAATGAAACCGCAGACTCCTGTGCTAAACAAGCTGGCAACATAGGTTCCCTAGATCATTTTAAGATCATTCCAGGGGATCTATGCACAAACATGAAACACCAGTTGTTTAAAGCTTGGAATGTTCAGTGGAAGACATCATACAAGGTTAAGGCAAAATTTTATGGGTATATTCAGCCTACCATCCCTAGTAAACCCTGGTTTTCCTTATTTCGGAACGTAGACAAGAGCACGATATCGGTCATCTGTCGTATTCGTTTAAACCATGCCTGCACGCCTGTCCATCTGGCAAAAATTAGAGTCCGGGATCACTCGCTATGTGAATGTGGTTTGGACGAAGGAAACTTGGACCATATTTTTTTTAATTGCCCAAAGCGGAGTGTGTCACTTTATGACATACTCCCCCAGGAGATATCCCGTCCCACCCATATGCAATTTCTTCTCTCCCTCTCCTTTACCCCTTTTATTTCCCTTTTGTGCAAATATATTAGCGTGTATAGGATTAAGCTATAATTAAACATTGTACCATAGTTTCCTGTATTAGAGATATATTGTAAATATATAAGGTATATACTTACTAACCTAGATGTTTAGAAATTTACTAACCTCAAGGGTGTATTGTCTTTTTGTTACATGTTGCACATAAATGGTGGTGGTTAAAATCAACTTCTTATCTTCTTTTGTTAAATTATTATTAATTAGCAGTTAATTACCATTATAGTTCAAAACGTACATGACACTGGCAGAATTGTGGATTTTTCCACAGAGGCCAAAGACCAAATAAAAAAAAAAAAAAAAAAAAAAAGTTATTAAAAGTCTTGCTAAAATGTAAACATGCATGTAATTGAAATTGTATAATTGCAATATTGTTGTGAGACAAATTTCTTATTTGCCAAATGCATTTTTCTATTTGGATTTGGTCTAAATTACAGAACAAATTAATAGGTATTGAAAAACGAAGTAGGCATAGTGTGTATTAGGGTGCTCATTATTTACCAAAGACCTTAATAACATTTATCAGAATGATAATATTTTGTCTAGAAAAGTGTCTAAGTCAGCGTGGCGATGTGTGTAAGATGTGGCAACGTGATGCTATGCACAATCTCTCTTGCCGCACTGAGCTCGCATACCTATAGAGTGTTGTTTACTTCGTTACACATGTGTTTAACATCTACAAGGCGCCTGTGATGGCTCAATAAAAAAAAATAGTAAAGATTTTTTTCTTTCTTTGTCCGTCTTGGCAGCACAGCTCTCTACAATGACTATTACTGTCCTTTTCGCTTTGGTCGAGAACATGGGATACGCCGATAAATTATACAATTGATGTATATTAAAATGTAAAACTTTATTGAGCCATCATCGGTTCAAAATACATGTTTCGCTCATTTTATAAAATCTATGATTAATACAATTTATTTACAGTGAATATGACATCCTTACTGAAATAGAAAATACCGAGGAACACACACGTAGGTCAAGGCGGCGGCCGCGCGGTTACACACCGGACAGCTCTAATTCATCAGACAAAGAAAATTTTGATCCGAACAGATCAAAAAGATTAAAACACACAAAAAAAACATGCTACAAAAAGTAATCTATATATTAATTACTTTAGGGACCTTCATGTTTTATTGTTATCCTTATGTATTGTTGCACTTGATTACTCTTTAATATTGTATTTATGTTGTTTAGCTCTTAAGATTTTTTTACAGTAAATAGGTGTAGCTTTTGCCCTAAAATTATTATTTCGACGTAATTTTAGTTTATAGGTTAGAATTCGGTCACAGTTTTGTGCAATGGTAAGTGCCATGTTACCAGAAATGCTAACATGTTTACTTAACCTAAAAAGGAGACTGGCTCTCGAGTACAGAGGACGAAATTGACTGATGAAGTTACTACAACTTGGTGGTGACTCTGTGGCAAATATTTCAAATTTAAGTTTAGCTATTTCTGTACCGATTTTAGCAGAGTTAATACTTATGTACATGTCATGAACGTTTTTTAAGGTATATTTTTTTTATATAATATATATAGTTATCAGCAACAAAAAGTTCAAATGAATTGTTGTTTTCATAAGGCTAGTGATAAAATTTCGGCCATGATTAAGTTTCAATAATTTTGAAGGTTTTTTTTTAAGTATACAAATATCATAAGGATCATTGACGAATAGAGACGTATAAATAAATGGTTCTATTCCTCAATCGATAAAAAAAACTATTTTTAATTTTTATTAATAGACTTGTCAATAGTAAACCAAATAAAATATAATACATAAAATTGGTTAACAAAGGTGAAGAGGTACAAATCTGTTTTATCTTCGCTAATTTATGTATAGTAATTTGTTTTATCCAAACTGAAAACAATCGCATAAGAAATAACATTTTATTGGATCAAACTAATACATTAGAGGATGTATTATAATATCAATTCTAATTTAAGCTTTAATTTATTTGTACTCTTAAAATTTTCTTTTTGGTACTAATTATAAAATACTTCATTTTCTTAGTAAGCGATACTGTTTACTAATTGCTTATTGGTAGTACCACCAATGTTTTATATACTCCCAAACTTTATTATAGTTAAGGTAGGATATGTAGGTATGATAGACAGCTACCGCTAAAGTATAGAAATCGATTATTCTAAAGAATATTTAAATATGTGCATATAAACAAAGGCGATCCATTTGAATGTCTTTTTTTCTCTTATGTCGATGGTGTGTAGCACATTAGCCCCAATATCAACATGCTGGATTCATTTAGTTACACTGAACGCTGAAAATTCTTGATTCCGCTCGTTAACGGATCAAGTTAGTCTGCATATTAATTAGACAATTTGCATTTTAACAGCTTTCGAGCTTTAGCGGTAACTTATACGTATGTTAGTGTTTTATATATTAAATCAAAAATAATCTCAATTAAAAAGCATATGAGTCTAAATTCGCATTCGCCTTACCTTTTGACCAAAGTAGTTAAAATGGATACCTCAATGCATAGGAGTGAAGTATAAAAAAGTTTTAGTATTTATATAGTTATTTTGATGCAGATATGTTTATATTTAGAGTTATTAACAGCGCGCGCTCATGTCTTGGTTGCGTTTTAAGTATATGATAGGCACAACACTACAGAGATATAAAGGTACTTGTAGACTTACCGTGCTGTCCATCATTCATTGTTAGCATTTCAGTTACAGGCTTACAACTCCAAACTGCCGTTACATTGCGATTTGTCATGCAATTATCTTGATATTATAACTTTTACAAGTTCTTATACGAATGTTAATGGTGTTGATGATTTTAATAACCTGTTAATTTCGAAACAACGTAGTTTCGGCGTACATTATTACATGCATATTACATAATGTACATTTTATTATTGCTTCAGAATTAAACATTGTTTTATAAAAATTAAGAGGACTCTGGTGACTTTTGTATTCTATTAATCGAGGAATGACAAACTTCCCATAATCGAAATAACGTATATTTACAAAATTTCATTAAAATCGATTGAGTGTAAAATGTTTGTTTTATTTTCTTATTTAAATGCAATGATAGAAGTCTGTCATTGTGCGCGATTTATGCAAAACACATTTCAATTCTTGTTTTTATTTCTACTTCTTAGACACTTGGCCTTTACCAATAAAAATATCACGATAGCTTCATCAAGCATTACGCGTTTAGTGGCGTGTGGTCTATGTGACGAGGTGGACAAGCGGTGTGGTGCGCATGAGCAGGACAAAACATGCCAGGTCGCGGGTGTCAGCTAGTATCAAATAAAATGCATTGATAATCTTTTTTACCTATCAATAAAGGAAAGACAGGTTTTTTGTGTATAAAAATGCATAAAGTTGTTTTTGGAATCTGCATATACAAAAAAGAAAAAACGTCAGATGCGGGCAGACAGATAAATAGATTAATGAGAATATAATATGAAGATTTAATCTACGCTACGAGAACACCCCTCTTTGTGGATGAATAAAACCCTATGTCCTTTTCTGTATCCCTGACAATATGTCTGTAAATTGAAATGATGATTGGTGTTTAGTAGGTTTTTAGGCGTGAAAGAATAACAATCAAACAGTTCACATTATTTTTTTATTAATTTGATTTGGGACAGTGAGCGTTAACATATATATATATATAATATATAAAAACTATTAGCGCCATCTATCTCTTGTGCAACGTAATGGTCGTGAAAATAGATATTAAGACCGTCTTTTGAATAACAACTAACGAACAATAATTTTAAAAACGTTTTTATGAAGCGTTTTTAAGTTAATTTTCAAATTTAGACTTTTTAAACCTGTTTTCATGAAATAAAGTCCATAATAGATTGTTCCAGTTATAATAGTTGTTGTTTATTATATAGATTTCTTGTTCATTGTATATTAATATTTTCTTTTACTATGTACTCAACACTTTGTCGCTATAATAGTATAGTATAACATAATATGGATTGTATTAAATAGTCCGGTGAAGCTGTAGACCTTGCTAAGCCAATAGCGTAGTCAGTTCGAGAAAAAAAGCATTGTATTGTTTGTCATCTACGTACTTATATTCTCTGACCTCAGCACTTTCATAACGTCCCGGGTCGGGTGCTCGGCCTTGCGCTGGGCCATCTTGGGGGGAGACTTCGGGAGCTGTTCGACCGGTGTTTAGCAGTTGAACGGTTCCCGAAGCCCTGGAAGATTGGGCGGCTCTGCCTGATGGCAAAGGAGGGCCGCCCTCCAGACTGCGCGTCCGGGTATCGGCCCCTCGTCCTGCTGGATGACGTCGGGAAAGTGCTGGAAAGGGTCGTCTCTTCCCGAGTCGTCCAGCACTTAGAGGGAGCGGGGCCGAATTTATCGAACGCGCAGTTCGGCTTCCGGACAGGGCGTTCAACTGTGGACGCCCTGTGCCTCCTCAAGTCGCTGTCCATGCAGGCGACCTCCCAGGGGGAAAGGGTGCTGGCGGTGTCCTTGGACATTGCCAACGCCTTCAACAGCCTACCGCACGGGGTCATTCGGGAGGCGCTCCGTTATTTTGGAGTGCCCCCGTATCTGCGGCGGCTGTTGGAGGCGTACCTCGAGGACAGGGAGATCGCCTATGTGGATGGCGACGGGCGGATGGTCCGGCGGGCGACGAGGCGGGGGGTTCCACAGGGGTCGGTTTTGGGTCCGCTCCTGTGGAACATGGGCTACGACTGGGTGCTCCGCGGCGCACTCCCATATGGAGCGCGCCTAATCTGTTATGCGGATGACACCCTAGTCGTAGCCCAGGGGAGGGATTGGAAGGAGGTGGAGCGCCTGGCTACGATGGCCACAACCCTCGTGGTCAGGCGCATAAGGAGGTTGGGTCTCAGGGTGGCCCTCGAGAAGACCGAGGCCATACTTTTTCATGGGCCTCGGCAGGGGCCACCACCTGGGGCCCACATTATGGTGGAGAGCGCCCGGGTCAGGGTGGGGGCCCAAATGAGGTATTTGGGCCTCACCCTGGACGGGCGCTGGCATTTCGAGCCGCACTTCGCGGCTCTCGGGCCGCGAATTGCTAGGGCAGCGGCGGCACTCGGCCGGTTGCTCCCCAATATTGGGGGGCCGGGGGCTGGGTGCCGGCGACTGTATATGGGAGTCGTGCGGGCGATGGCCGCTTACGGGGCACCGGTCTGGGCGGACGCCCTCGGGGCCACCAATGTGCGCGCGCTTCGCAATGCGCAGCGCACGGTGGCGCTAAGGGCGATCCGGGCGTACCGGACGGTGTCCTCGGCGGCGGCCTTCACGCTCGCCGGCTCCCTTCCTTGGGAGCTGGAGGCAGGAGTTCTCGCTGCCGTATACGAATTTACGGCGGCGAGGAAACGTAGTGGGGAGCCTCCGGCTCCCAGAGAGATAGAGAATAGGAGGAAAGTGCTGCGGGAGGGGGCGATAGAGAGGTGGATGAGGAACCTAGCGGACGCGCGCTTCGGAACGCACACCGTTAGCGCCGTCCGCCCGGTTTTGCGTGAGTGGATTGCCAGGAGATGGGGCTCCCTGTCGTTCAGACTGGTGCAGGTGCTGACCGGACACGGTTGTTTCGGGTGGTACCTGCACCGGATCGCTCGCAGGGAGCCAACCGCCGCCTGC
Organism: Antheraea mylitta; assembly: GCA_014332785.1. Classification (NCBI taxonomy): domain Eukaryota; kingdom Metazoa; phylum Arthropoda; class Insecta; order Lepidoptera; family Saturniidae; genus Antheraea; species Antheraea mylitta. The sequence goes on from JACEII010000045.1 coordinate 3,251,019, forward strand.
CATGAGTGCGGCGCTGAGGAAGATACCGCGCAACACACTCTCTCTGAGTGTGCTGCGTGGGAGGTGGAGCGCCGCACTCTGGCGGTGGTGGTAGGAGAAGACCTGTCGCTGCCGAGCGTGGTCTCGTCCATGCTCGGCAGCGAGCAGGCGTGGCGAGCAGTGGCCTCCTTTTGCGAGGAAGTCATCTCGCAAAAGGAGGCGGCGGAGAGGGCCCGCGAGGCGGATCCTCTCAGTGACCGTCTTCGCCGACGGAGGACCGGCAGGAGGAGGCGGCGCTTTGCCCAACTCCTCCTGCCACCGTAGCCGGACCTGAGGGGATGTAGTCGGGGGGGCTCATTCCCTCATTGCACAGGTCCGGCGGACGAGGGGAGGCAGCTGGTGTGTACCCAGCTGTCTCTCTATAGGTAGGAGCCCGGCGGCCACCTTCCGCCGGGCGGACCGTTGGGGCGGCTATCTAAGGGGAATAGCTTAGCACGATCCCTTGCCGCCCCAACACTACGGTCTGTCGGTACACCGTGGGGTTTTAGTCCGTGCAAACCGGACATAACCCATCCTTTCCCCCGGGAGGGTGGGTATCCACAAGGGATTTCCCCACG
>JACEII010000045.1:3251714-3321002 GCA_014332785.1 Antheraea mylitta
AACCGAAAAAAACCCCCCCCTCCCCCGGGGGGGGGGGGAAAAAAAAAGGATTTCCCCAAAAAAAAAAAAAAAAAAAAAAAAAAAAAAAAAGCACTTTCATAACGAATACCTAATGACTTGCGCGTGTACTATAAGGCGATTTGATTTTGTTAGCATACATTTTACCAAAAATAAAAATTGTTTAAAAGCTGATGTCATACATAAAGTGTAATTTTTGTTTAGTTTAAGTGTTGTTTTTATTTTACAAATAGATATTTTAATGAATCATTTTGTGTTTTTAATGATTTACTCTAAAAATAACTACTAATTTATTCCTTTGTAGTGAATATTTTTGTTTTTGAAGAACGTAGTATTTGCTCAAAATATATATTTGTATGCAGTAAAATTACAAATGCACTTTTATGAAGGTTTGACTGAAGAGGGATATGTTACCTTACTAGTTTTTGCCCGCGGCTTCGAACATGTTAATGTATATTTGACATATATATTTCCGCAGTAGTATTTTTTTTAATGAAATATGCCCTATTTTCTTCTATAACCTCGAGAACGTGCCTGAATGTATGTATGTATACATACATCTGTATTGAGTACACAGAATAATATTACTCCTAGCGGAGTATTGAGTAGTTAGCGCGTGAAAGCATATCAACCAAACAGACGTACATTCGCAATTTTAAAACAAATATTAGTAAAGGTCTAAATGACCTTATAATTTTTAATACATTTCTGTTGTAAATAAAGATTGCTTGTAGTTACAACTGACAGTCATAATTTAAAGTATGAAATACCTTTTATATAGATTTATTTTAATTATTATAACGCTTTGTGTAACATTATAATCAAAGTACTTATATTTTTCCCCAGATCACTATACGAACTATTGTTCCTTTTCTTATTATTAATTTCATATACATTAGGACTGCAAAAATGCTACAGTCGTCTCGCTTCTACCACTGCGATGAACGTTCGATTAGCAGCACAAAGCAATTTTGTGTGATCCACAAATTATTGAGCTGATTCTGGGTGTCCTTATTTGTTAATTGCGTTTTTGTAAAATCCCCCGAGATGCAGATCAAATATTGATCCCCAATAGTGTGAGTATTCTTCTTAATAAAAACATTAGTTTTTCATTTGCAGTATTTCAATATATTTTTGTATCTCAACCCAGATAACTTGATGTCGTATTTGGATAAGGTGAAATGAAAACTTCAAGGTTACGAGGTATCAATGTATTGTTTTAATTTGTGCTAAGCGTATTAAGGGAAGATCACCACCAGCCGGAAGAACCACCGCTCGACCAACCGCCGCCGCCACCACCAGACTTCCAGCCGCTGCCGCCGCCATAACCGCCGCCGCCGCCAGACTTCCAGCCGCTACCACCGCCAAATCCGCTGCCGCCACCGAATCCGCCGCCACCACCGGACCAGCCTCCGTGACCACCGCCTGGTAGTGATAATTAAAATGCTGTGTTAACATGTTTTATTATGGCACAATTCCTATTACGAGCATTTAAAACTTACAAAATTTAACAAAAAACGTAAGCCGACTTAAAAAAATCTACTATAAAAATGCACCAGAACATCTATGACCCAAGTTAACTAGGTACCTGTCTAGTTTTAAGTTGTCATAAACCTACCAATATTTTAATCACGATACACTTACTATTGGATTTAAGTAGTTTTTTGTTATATCTTCGCAATACAAGAAATTTTCAAACAAATTGAGAACGCTCTCCTATTTGAAGCAGGTTAAAAATCTACAAAAAAGTCCCAACCACAAATTACGGTGGATGCTTTTTTTTCCTCAAAGTTTTCTAAATGAAAACAAAACATCTAACACTAGTGTACCTCCTAATTATTGTAATCTTTATAAATTTGTAATATTAACATAATTAACTTTTTAACGTAGCAGTGTCTTTAAACGAGAGATAAAATGTATTTAAAGCAACTATATCATTGTTTGACATGTCGAATTTGCACTAAGATAATTATTGCTCAAAGTCAGAATAATAAATGTAAGTAACCACAAAGTTAGCTGGGTCAAACTTAATGACGGCTTATAGTGTTACGAAATTTTTAGATGTTGCAGACAATTCACATCGTGGCGAGCGAACGGATGACCCTTGAAAGATTTTCGACCTCGTAAATATTAGATAAGATCGATGTAGATGCTTACCGCATTGATTGTGTCTTTAGTCTCAATATTTAATTACTGTTGTGATTATACTATAAATCACGCGATGACAAATAAAAAATACGTCGTACACACATGACATTTAAAAACAGGAAGCAACATTCTAGATTTAATATTTGCGTTTCTGTTAAAACATTTAACTCTGCGATTTTTATTTCACTTTCTCTGTTCTACGTTAGAATTCGAATAAAAAATAATTGTCAGTAATTTTAATGAAATTATTTATTCTTTCTATATGTAATATAGCAATATAAATGACATGTATTATCCAACTACTATGAATATTAATTCGAGCTACCTATATTATATATGATTAGGATTACTTTTGCACATAACCTGAAACAATTTTATAAGTTATAAAATGTGACTAGAGCTCTAAACTTACCATAACCGCCGCCGCCGCCGCCGCTGCCGCCAGAGCTTATGATTTTGATGATTTTAACTTCTGTTAGGATTACAATGAAACCAGATTAATTTCGTGGACTGAGTAAATATACGAAAAATAACTATAATCCGGATTGCATAATGCATCTCACATTTATTATTCTATATCTGTTCTATATATAACATACGGTTATAACAAGCGTTTCTTGAAGGTTTTTAGGAAACATATAAAGATTTTCAATACACAGTGGTGTAGATACCTCAATCGTTAATCAGCACGGATGTAATAAAAAGATATGATATACTTACGTGAACCGCCACCGCTACCGCCTCCGTGGCCACCACCAAAACCGCCGCCGCCGCCGCCTGACCATCCGCTGCTTCCACCGCTGGACCAACCTCCGCCACCGCCGCCAAGTTTCCATCCACTACTACCGCCGCCGTATCCACCGCCGTAACCGCCGCCGCCACCGCCACCAGACCAACCCCCGCTACCACCACCGATAAAACCAGCTTGAGTGGCCGCGGCCAGCGCTAACAGACAGACGAATACCTGCACAATTAAATAAACACTGTTTTATTAATTCTTTAGGATTTTGCTTGTTCTATTTATATACCTAAATATTCGGTTACCTTATAATTAAATTGTAAATAGGTATTCGATTAAGACAATATTACAAACATGTCATCCTAGATTGTAATTATGACAATTGTGGTTGTGTTGACAATTGATGCAATTACCAACAATCTACGTACAATCATCACTAGTTTTGTACTGCGTAACAATAACGCAAGAAACGAAAGTGCAGTTCTATGGTTTTGTTTTCTTACTTCATAATTCATAAATGAAAGGAATATTAGATAGATGCACATACCACGGGCATCTTGTTAAGTAGAATAATGATGCGATAAACTCTAAGACTGTAATTTCCTTTTGCTTGGAAAAACATATACAGGCACTTTATGTTATATAATCATCGTTTAAATACATTTAATTTGTTTTTTTTTTTTGCTTGAAAATCTAGTTCATTATAATCGTGATCCGCCACTCTATCCGAATGGAAGGAATGTTAGAGAATAGCAGTCATTACGGCTCGGCACAATGTACTTAATTTATATATTCAAATTTAAACGAGTAGTACTTGTGATCATAATACAATATATATTATATACTTATTGATAATGTTTACGAAAATTTATAATTTTTACGAATACGATCTTCGTTTACCAACCTCTGTATTAGAAAATTTATTTCAACTCTGTAAAGAGATGTTTTTAGTGCAAATAATACGCATCTATAGTAAGATTTAATACACGCCTTATACTTTGTGAACAAAACAGTTTATACAACCGGATATGCAAACATTTTAAGGGTGGACAAAACTTAATGGGATGCGATAACTAATGATGTTACTAATTAGGTAAAAAGCAACTGCTTTCAGACTAAAGTAATATTACCTTCATGATGAAGCTGTGTGTTTACTGCTTGCTAAGGGGTCTGTGGTATCGCATTATATATGTGATGTGGGTTCTCCCACTCGCTAAAGTTTGTTCGCGGCCGTTGAGAGTAGTGAAGAGGCGAGCGGAAGCTGTTCCGCGGACAACGTGATGTAATCCATTGTGAGTATTCTCATTTAGGTTCGCAATTCCCTGGGAATATTCTATGGAAAAAAAAGGAATTATAATGTGTACTTAATTTACCTATAATTAATGATCTTATCATAAAAGCGATTGTTATAGAAAACATAATATTTTACGATTTTAAAGCAATTGCATTAGTTAAATAAAATGTATATAATGGAAAGATCTTATATAAATAACTAGCTGATTCCTGCCTGCTTCGTTTGATATTAAAAAACAATAAATCGAACCCAAAAAATAAGTAGCCCAGAACCAATTACGAAAAATTTCGCATCAAATTGTCAGTTATATGTCGTTACGTTCAGTAGTGTTGAGGTCATTGAGTCGCAAAGAAAATGTATTATAATATGCATATTATAAATATAGATTAAAAGTGACATATTATTATTCGAACATATAGGTAGGCACAGATCGCTACAAGATTTAAGTCACAAAAAACATTATTAACTCTTATTAAACCTTATAAAGTAATAAATTTTATATTACAATTTATGTCTGTATTAGAAATGACCGCAATGTACAAATTTAAATTGTAAATTATATATTAAAATGTATATTAAAACAGAGTACAAAGTCGACAGATAGCTTCATGATTTGATTAATATTTTTGCATTGGCAAGTACTTGCATATTGCATATGCGTATAATATTATAATTACCTCAAGACCTTGAGATATATTATATATTAAGGAGATGAATCTTGGAGATAGCTAAAAATCATACAATCCCATTGTAAGCACGATACAACGCCTGAATACCGAGATACTACAAAACATAACTATACAGATACCATATCGCTGTGCCACTGTTCTAGTTCATCGACAAACGCGACCCATTGTATCTAATCGATATAACATATTTCACCGGTTCTCGATATTACATAAACGAGCCTACTCCTTTCTAAAGGGCCGGTAACGCATTAGTGATCCCTCTAGTGTTACAGGTGTCCATGGGCGGCGGTAATCACTTACCATCAGGTGTCGGTACCTTTGTTTTACCTTTGTTTGCCGCCACTAGTATAAAAAAATCCTTCAGTATTATTATAAGAAACTAGCCTCTGCTCGTAACTTCGTTCGGGTAGAGTAGTTACTTTCGCTAACACTAACACACAGCGGAAGCTCTAAAGAGGAAAACAATCCGATTTTGAAACATTCTTCGTTGGTGCTCCGCTCCTATTGGTCTTAGCGTGATATATAACCTTCATCGATAAATGAGGTACATAACACTGATAGAATTTTTCAAATCGAACAAGCAATTCCTGCGATTACCATCTACAACGTCAGAAACTCACAAAATTTACTTCTTTATAACATAATTACATTATATTATATTATTATATAATATAATCTAAAATGTATCTATAGATTACATATCCTGCGGGTTTGAACCTATAAACGTCACAAATGATGAACGTTTATAGTGACATTAATCCCTTAGAAAATAACCAAATTCTAGAAAACGTTAACACAAAAATAAAATGTAGTTACTATAGTTAGTCATATGTAAGTATCCTAAATTTTGCTTGGATTTTATTGAATAGTTTTGCGCAACTTAAAACATCGTTTTCTCATTCGTCTCAGCAGTAAAATGTAAAAATTAAGAGACCGTGACATATGGACATGGATAGATATGTTTATGATGAAATTTTTCACTTCCAATCCTAAAAATAATTCATGTAATTACCTATTGCGCATAATTCCATGCATGGGCACTTTTAAAGGCTCTTTCCGATAACTTTGGTTCATAATTAAAATTATTCTTTGTTTTTGGCGAAAGCGTAACTGCTTTGAAATGCCACGGAGGTTGCAACTTGTTTAACGGACTGGGATTACGGTTCTATTTTTGACTAGATATTAGGGGTGGGCAAATAATTCGAACTTACAAATTATTCGTTCCTGAATCGAATATTAATTTCGATTCGAAACTCGAATCGAATAATTCGAATTTTCGAATGAATTCCCTATTCCCTAATAATTTCGAATATTCAAATGAATCGAATTTTTGCGGAATTATTATATTGTTCGCAAATCTCTTAGTATTATTCGAAACTTTTCGTATTATCCGAAATAATTCGAATTTATTCGGAATTATTATATTATTCGCATTTTTTTAGTATTATTTGAAATATTTCGAATTATTCGTGAATTTCGTATAATTCGGAAATGCGACTTGAATTTCGCATCGAACATTAAAATTCGATTAAGGCGATATTCGCACACCCCTAATAAATAGGTATGTCTGTATGATCGAGAAAGTAAACTGATCAGAATAAGTTCCCATATTGGATGCCAAACGATTAGTTGTGAAACAAAGACATTAACAATGATCGTTTAAGTTTGTGTATAAAATCCATATCACTTCCGACACTTTTAATTTTGATTATTATTTCTATAATTACTGGCATTTACGATTAATTATTATGTATGATAATATTCTTATAGTAGACGTTGATCTATTGTTATATTATTTATTTACCCACGATTTAGTTCTCGCGGAATAGGAACGCGGAATGATTGTGAATCTGCTTCACTGGAAGATTCAAATATAATTCGAACTATGCATATAATACGTTTAGTTATTAAATACTAGCTGGCAACCGCGACTTGGCTCAAATGAATGGCTTTTGATTTAGTACGTGAACTACATGTTTTTTAGATTAAAATTTAGCTATCTTTTCATTATTTAAATGAAATTTTAGCATTCTCACTTAGCTTTTTAAAAAATATAATTAAATATATCAAATCTAGATCTCTGGTTTGATTGTAATGGATTTTTTTTATTAATTATTATTAATTATTTTTTACTAATTATTGATTATTGCGTAATTCGAATTAGATCAGTAGTTCCAGAGATTATCTCCTACAATATATTCTTATGATAATAATATAAACATAGAATAAACAACTGTCTCTTACAACACAGTGTAAACTAACGCAGTAGGCAAGGACCCTTTTTATCCGTAGAAATATATCAAAATAACAAATAAAGATTATTATTATTATATGTGTTACAAATACTATAAATCCAAATACGAGTTTGTTTGTTTGTTACGTTTTCACGCCTTAACTACTGAAACGTTAACGACATTGCATATATTCGTACGTTGTCAAAGGTAGGTACAAAAAAAACTGTTGACCCAGAAAGATGTAACGCTATTTAGATGATAAAGTAAACATAAATCTATAGGCTTCGAAGAAAATTTGAGAAAAGTATCAAATATGTGACGTCAAAGCTTTGGAAAACCAGAGGCCTTAATACCAGTGTCGTTTTGTTACCAAGCTAGCAGGCCAGGCCTACACTGACACTTGTCATCGATTTATTTTTTATATTTAAGGATTATTTTACACTCTCAGCTCTATGGCAATAACTATGTTTCTTTGAAGTTAAGAGCAAAAACTAGTTTTTATTTATATATATAATACTTATTCATTCTAATAGAAAAATAGGTAGTTATAAATTCAAACAAATTCGTTATAATCTTCTCTTTTACATATATTAAGGTACATCTAAATGAGTATATTCCGGTCATTGTGTTCTTATAATGAGCGTAAATGGTTCACATCATTTTATTAAGACATTAAAATGCATACGATTTGTTAATGTACTGCGAAATTTACCATGTCATCACTTTGCTCAGGGTTTTCGCATAATGATACTGACGGTAGAATCATGCCGTTCAAATGTGAACCAATGCAGTTCACACTCTAATACTTGCGATGAAGTAATTGACATATACATTAGTAACCATGATGGAGATAAAAGCATATATTGGCACTCACAATAACAGTAAAATAACGTGACAAAAACCTCCTTACTTAAATAAATCAAGTTTCCTATTTCATAAACTTTAAGCTATTGTTGATGATACACGAATTCTATGCAAAACAGTTTGTCATATATAAAAAAATTTAGTGGTTTCACGTTTTACTGTAATTTTACCTAATATTAAATGTCAGGCTTTGTTTAGAAAAACTGACTATCAAGTTCGAAATAACATGCCTATAAGTGCTTGTCAACATGTTTTCTTATTGAAGATCGTGGTCTGTCAGGCATTAGAAATTACTATACCATCATGCTACTGTTTCATAACTTTCCGTTTAACGAGTAATCAGATTCTTTGTAGGATTCAAATAAGTCAATAAGTAAGTAAAAAATGAAGAGGTAATAAAAGAATAGACACCATAAGCAAAATACAATGAAAAGAAGTCACAAAATATATGGGGAAACAAAATGAACCGCTATGAACGATAGTCGTTTGTTGGTATTCAACTACTCTACGCGCCTACTCTATGCCCAGAGCACTAGGCCTTTTCTGGATGCCGCTTCCGTTTTCTCGCGTAAATAACACATACAACAATTCATGTTGTATAATAAGAGATATGTTATGGCAAGTTACTATGGTATGTCGGTCTTCTTGATTAGCGAATGTATACCCGTTTAGTTGCGGTGTTCACTGTTATTTTTATAGATTTCGATAATAAAAACCGTTATCGATGGATCCTCAATTTTCTGCGGCTACTGGTGATCTTGGAGTCTGCACGCAGTATTTCTTTATTGTAAATTTCACACGTATCAAATATTACTTTGTTGTTGCGTATAACGTAACAGTGACGTTCTGCGACTAATCACACATAGTGGTTTTTATATTTAATCATGTTCTTGTGTTATGCAAATGTGTAATATTAGCGGCATTTTGCGTAATATATAGTTTAAGTATTGTATACATGTATGGTGGATTAGAAACAAAGACTCTGTAGATAAATTCTGTAATAAGATGGTACAAAAACTCCCTGATAGTTCTGGTAAGGGTGCTACTATCTCATTATACATGTATATTAGACTGATAAAAAAAATCGCCTATCTTTTTTTCTTAATTATATCGTAAATATTGTTGGAAATGATGAAAAAAAATCATGTGAAAGCCACATCTCTTAATATTAATATGTACCGCATGATAGTTTTCAATTTCGCATATGATTAACATGGGAAAGCTTGTTTTTTAAGTTTACAATTTTATAACTCTTTAATGTTTCATAAAAAAGGCTAGACCAAATCATTTTCTTGTTTAAAATTGAACGCTCTACAAAAAAGGTATCTTATAATTTTTTTATAAACCTACACATCTCGAAATTATTCTACTTTAATACTACTTTAATAAATATAATTTATAATATTTTTCATTTCTTTCCCATTTTTTGACTATCAAGTTTTTCAAAAAGAAAAACGTCTTTCAATAATAATTCCATATTTTAATAACGTTTCAAAGTTACTGAAAAAAACGTCCTAAAAGTAATTAGAAATAAATATACTTTTTCCTGTAAAGGTACGATATGCACAAAATAAACGCAACGTTTACCGGCAGCCAGATAGTCCGTACGTTGTTCGGATAAATATAAAGATATATGAAAAACTGGCTTGATTGAATCTTTCCAGTATGGCCTCTGCCTATGTAGGCAATTTCGCTGATATCAAGTGTGTCAGATAAACGTTATAAATTTAATGCCAAATATTCAGTGCAATAAAGTGGAATAATCTACAATAGAAACATATAGCATAGATAAATTACCAAAAGGTGATAGGTACTATGTTGTAAGTGGTATAAAAGTATATTGGAAATATATTTAAAATTCGTTTTCGAAACCATTGTTAGCTCTTAGACAATAGTTACAAGCAAGTGACAGTTGACGCTTCGACACGATATTCATAAATTTTTCATATTTATATTTTTCTTCAATACAATCAGTACAATATACAATCTTCAATACAATCAATATAATATAAATAATTTTAATACACGTTGAAGATAGTTATGATAAAGTAAGTGATAGACATGTTTATTTAATTTTATGTAGGTTAGTTTTTCTCTTAATTGAATCCTGTAGATGATGCTACGAACGAGTTGTAGGCTTATTTTAAAATATTTTTCACATACAATCTGGGTATTATTTGAGTGAGTCCGTTGATAGTTTGGATTCACAATTCGAAACAGTAGATGTGGCTGCAATCGGGTGTCAGTTTTATTAATTTTTTTCGCGTTTAAAATACAATTGAAACCAGTGATAACCAATTTGGTGCAAACGAAGTTGCACGGATCAGCTAGTACCATATAATTTAGCTGGAGTAAAAGAAATACTCAAACTAACAGTCCATTCATCAGCCCTAGATCTAGGAAGGGTATGTATACTAGGACACCTTCCCCCGGAGGCACTTTCAGGGAGCAGCAAAATCATAATATAATATGATTAAAAATAAAAAAAAAACTTATAATGTGCCTAGCATATAGAAGTCTGGCTTTCCCACAGTCGACTTATAAAAAAAGGCGCCACACGGGCACACACCAAAAGTAAACTTATGATCTTGTGAACCCAAGATGTCGGTTTGAGGTTTGCCTTGTCAACATTTGCCGTCTTTTTGCTGGCTCTCTATTTTTTTTTCCCTTTTTCTATATCATATAGGAGGCAAACGAACAGGCAGGTCACCTGCGATCACCGCCGTCCATAGACACTAGCAACACTAGGGGATTCCAAACCTATTATTCTATATAGCAAATTTATATTTATCAATGAAGATGATTTCATAGTACACAAAAAACAAATGTTATTTATATTCCCCGAGTTCCTCTAGTAATGTCGTGATTGGTTCTTCTTAAATAAGTAAACCGTCTAAAGCACTTATAAACAAAGCAAGGTCACCTTCAAGTAAGATTCCATTTTAGAAAAAGCTTTCATTAGGGAAATTCTTCAGTATGTTTTTATATATGAATATCTCATATATTTTCATTTTATAGTTACCTTTTTATGTTAGGAAGTAGCAAATAGTCATGCGGTCCACTAGATATAAAGTGAGTAGGTACTGCAGTCTGTAGCTATATAGGTTCTCTCAGAGTTCTGAGATCAGAATTATCGTTGCTACTCCTGGGAATTGAGTTGGAAGTTGGTTTTGGCACCACATGTGATTGTAATATTATGGCTTAGTTTTCGGTTTAATCACTGGATCACAGCTTAGTATTTTTTTAAATTAAATACACATGTGTACTTATTTTAAATAAATACGGAGCATAAAATTTTATAAGCAATGGTCTCACTTCCAAATTTAAACCTTAGAAAATGTCAAATTCCTTCAACATTTCCTATGGATATAAAATCGATAAATTTATATCTACAAAAACCTACCTTTATGAGACACGGTGGAAGGTGCCTTTTTTGAAAACTCACAATATACTTTTTAGGATAGAAATATTGATTACTAGGATGTACGTTATAACTATTAAAGTTTTGTTATGAAATTGGGATAAAGCGAATAGGTATAACAGTTACGTAACAAGTTGATTGAGCGGCAGTAGAGCAACCATTCACCTATAAGATGTTTGATTCTTTGCTATTTACTAGACGACCTCTTAAACGATTTGGTGACACTTGACATATCGCAAATTCAATTGAAAAAAAAGTATAGACGTATCCAACATTTATTTATCCTAATGCTTCATTTCAGTGTATTTTCTTAGTAGTTCTTTGTTATACAATTAGAATAATTTTTGAAGTCAAAATTTATTTGGTCGGGTTGAGCAATTTTGTAGGTAAAACTTATTTAGTATGGAAAAACTTATGATTTCGTGTCAAAGATGACCTCCACGTGTTCGTGACGTATTGTACTTATGTCAAACATTGACAAGTACCAATAAACGTGAAAATCAAACTAATATTTATAATTTAAATGTACAAATTATAAAATTTAAGTAATTCAGTTTATAAGTGATTTAAGAATTTTAAAAAGTAGGTACACAGTTGTTACATCTTTTTGAGTTTTCACTTTTGGCGGAAGTCTTTATGACTTATAAAACTAAGAGGTTACAATGTTCTTCTGTCGCGGCTAATTAATTTTATCATCAATTCGTAATTGTCCATTGCTAGACATGAATCTTTCATGAGACTCACAGCTATATCTGATGCCACATTACATATTCATCTATACTAATATTATAAAGAAGTAAAGTTTGTGACGTTGTGAGTTTGTGACATTGTAGGGAGTAATCTCAGGAACTATTGGTCCGATTTGTAAAATTATTTCAGTGTTATATAGCTCATTTATCGATGACAGATATAGGCTATATATCATCACGCTAAGACCAATAGGAGCTGAGCACCGATGAAAAAGTTTCCAAATCGGATTTTTTTTCCTCTTGAAATCTTCCTCTGCGTGCTAGCGTTAGCCCAAAGTAACTATTACTACGCGGACGAAGTCGCGGGCAGGGTTTAGTTTTATAGTATATTTAATTCCATATATATCATAATCCAAACTAGCTAACTTTATTTTGCAAATTACATCACATCTCATGTCACCCTTCACTGAGAGTATAAGTCAACTTAGTTATTTCCGTGTAATGCTATAGCCTAACTTACCTAATAGTCTTACGTTTAACATTACCAGAATTTTGTCAAGTTTATATTTTTATAACCTTTATTCGACGCTTTTAATAATGAGTCATTATAATATTCTTAATGAGCATCAAAAATAAATTTAAATATATATAGGTGCATACGTTCAAAAAGTTCGTAATTTTCTCTTGTTTTTATTTATTTTTATAGTTATCTTCTGATTCGATGGCTGTAAATAAAATGTTATAGAAAATAATATTAAATAATAAATGATTCTAGACAATTTTCCACAATGTAACTTAATTAAAAATAAATTTAAATATATATAGGTGCATACGTTCAAAAAGGTCGTAATTTTCTCTTGTTTTTGTTTATTTTTATAGTTATCTTCTGATTCGATGGCTGTAAATAAAATGTTACTGAAAATAATATTAAATAATAAATGATTCTAGACAATTTTCCACAATGTAACTTACGTATATATTAAATTCTAGTTTAAAAAAATCAGATGGTGAGTTCCTATTTAAGAAAATAAATATTACAACAAATGTATTCTAATTTATATTAGAGTAGTTAAATTAACAATATACAGTAGTCCGGTGAAGCTGTTTAGACCTTGCTAGGTCAATAGCGTAGTCAGTTCGAGAAAAAAAAACAATATACGGGAATGATTGGGATAACAATTAACTAACATGATCAGTAATGTATGTAAATTTATTCAAAATTAAAGTGTACAAATTCTCGTTAAATAATGACTATTATATTCTAAAGGTTTGTCTATATCTATACATTAGTATATATACATATAATGTATAGTACGTATTGAAACGGGAAAACTACGCATGTAATAAACCCACTCACTATACTTATCTATACTTTTTAGTTTGAAAAATTGTTTTCTCCTGAGTTCATGACTCGGTCCTAGCTCCCGCCCTGAAACATTCACTGAAGAGGAGGTTCGGATTCCCTTGAATTTATGAACATGGTATCTCATAAAACTTTATTTATTACTGTGTATGTGTGTATGGCTGCTTGTTTTTCCATATTAGATTGTTCTGCTTTCATTTGAATTTCCTGTAATAACTGTGTTGACATCCATTTTCGTTTGATTATGCTTAGAGCTTGGTTGGATAGTGTGTTGCCTGCCCGGTGAAGCTGTTAAGACCTTGCTGGGTCAATAGCGTAGTCATTTCGAAAAAAAAGTGTGTTGGCTGTAAATTTATGTATTTTAGGGTTATTTGCATTTCTGTCTTTAAAATAACTTTCTAAACGTTTAATAAAACCTACTCCTACTGCCTCTTAGCCTTATAGTAACAGATCATTAAGTCGTGTTTCTTTTACGTTGACCACTTTCTTCTCGAATCATTAATACCTACTAATCTTGGCATGGTCTTTACCAATGGACCGGCAGAGCTAGTAGGAATTTCACCGTTCTTCAAAGTTTCATTGGTATCTCGAATATGGTCGTCTGTAGTGCTTTCGGGTTCCCGGGCTCTCGCCCGCCTGTTCATCGAAGAGCCACTGAAAGTCCGCATACTGTCACATCCAGCGTCAACTCCAGACATGCCCCGACTTATATAATACAAATTTTATATTTATCTAATTTTATTATTATTACCATACAGAGGTAAAATTTGTGAGGTTGTAGGGGTTAATATCTGGATCTATTAAACCGATTTTGAAAATTATTTTACCAATAGAAAGTCACGGTATTTGTCATAGGCTATATATTAATCCGAGAAATTTAAAGACTTTTTTGTGGTGGTCGGATTTACAAAGTAAGTCGGAGAAAAATGATCGAACGAAAACGTTTATTACGAACACTGTCTTAACGATGAGAAATATATGATTGAGTTCTGGAGAAACGTTGTAGAACTTGATAGTGGTACAAAAAAGTCACGGATAGCATATGTCTAACTTTTATATTTAAGCCACAAAAAGTAGTTTTTTATATATGTTTACCGCTCAACGAACTGGATACGAGTCAGCTAGTGCGTTATACTAGTAACCACATTTTGTAATCATAAATATTATTTCATTAAATTAAATCCAAATCAAACATTCAAGTGAGAGAAGTTTGAACGATTTCGTAAGTACAAAAACATTCATCTTTAGATCAAATATTGGTACGTTATTGTTAAGGTCATTTTAAGACAATAGTGGCGGTCTGGATATATTAATCATCTTTGACGAAAGAACGTCATGGATGCATTATTAATTTCAAGCATAGCACACAGGACTGTGGAATATATTTGATAATTATTTTTAAAATATATACTTACCAATGTCACACTCAGATATACAGACTATTTTGAGAGGTATTGTGTTTTAAATGATTATTACTATTTCTAATGATAACTGATAGACGATTCGTGTTGTTTATGTTTTGCCCCATTCTGCTAAGAATTCACTCACAAGTTAATTCAGTATACTAAACGTGGTATACTCTATCCTCATTTTATAGTCAACATCAGAGCCGGTTATACGGGAGTTTCAATAATATAATGTAAATACTCGTATGCTGTATGTGCTACATCGTCAATTTGTTGCGGACACTATGCGATGAACACAATTTAGTTTAATGAACCTGTGTGATGGGCTTGTATGATAGTTTATCGCAAATTTGGTGATAGGTTTCGTTTGAGACATGTGCGTTGATTAGTTTACATCAATGAACAGTAGATAGACTTAGTACCACTTAGAGTTCGAAATTTGCCCCACAGTATACGGCAAAGTTAATTTATGAAGTGATTCAAAATTGAATTCTCCACACCACTTAGACTTTATTCAATAATATGCCTGAAATCACGTTTAAATTGTAATTATATAATTACCTTTTTGGTGAAGCGAATACAATGCCACAATACTTTTATATCTTTTATTTTATCTCAAAGTTATATACCGAACAAAATATATTTATATCATTCTCGTTAGTGTGACGCATTCGGGCTAATGATTCAACTATGATTTTATTCATTAATAACTCAGTACTGTACAGATAGAACGTATAAATATTCTTATTGAGACATCATTTTTAAAACAACAATAGTATATACTTCATAAAATTATTCAGATTAACTTTAATGTCCTATACAATCTATTATTTTACTTCCATTAGATTATTAGCTATTACCCACCTGCTTCTTTGGACGTACATTAATTTTCTTTCTTATTACAAGCTGTAATCAATTTCCCTGTTAAATATTTAATTCTATCGTGCAGTTAAGATTTTATTTACGTCTATAATGTATAGGAGGTATATTTGACATTAGAAAATATTACATTTTGCAAATTTATCACAGTAATACTGCATCATGATTGTATTATTATTATTATGAAATATATAATTTTAAAATATGTGTAATTCGATAAACAGTGCAAGTACGTGTAAATAAACTGTAATTGATTATGATGTAAATACTTTATTCTAATAACAGTGACAGCTCAATGTTAAGAGGTATTTGGCAGTGATCTTAATAATCTTGTGTCAAAAATCAATGCTCAAATTGATTATTTAAATACTTTATTGGTTTTCAGCGCTTGATCACAACTTTACCTGGTGTTAACTGCAGATATGATATAAAATGGTGTACACGCTAAACTGTTAATCAGCAGTTGAATGTTGTTTTTAAATTCAGTCCTAAACCAAAAGGATTATTCGTCTCAGTAACTTTAATAGGTATGCGCAATTTTATAGTGTCGGCGTACGTGTTTACATTTCGCAATATAAACCCATCTTCGATAGAATTAAGCAATATATTTGTGTGTACAATTTAGGCCCTAATAAATTCATGACATTACAGTAATATTTACTCCTTTATATTTATTTATTACCTAATTCTAAAACCATTTATTTATATGAATACTAGTAGATATTGCATGAATAGAATAAAACTACGAAGGCAGTTCATTATTTATGCAAGGTGCAGTTAAATACAGATTTCGTAAGTTAAGGAACATACAAGTGTGTTAAGAATTCTATACCTACCTATTACTATGCCTTAGGGGGTCATTCAAGTATTAAGTAAGCAGAACTATTGTAATTTGTGGCCGCCATCTCCCCCTGGTCAGCAGAAGTAAGCAATATTCCTCCCCCCCCCCTCCAAATTACGTAGAAATGTATATAAGTATATTCAAATCTATCTAATTAAGTAATCAAATATTGCTGACGTAATCACCATCCAGACCCCCCAAACCCCTATGTCATCATAAATAAGCAACTTAAGGAGCCCCCTCCCCCTATCAGTGCTTACGTAATACTTGAATGACCCTAGGTATTTTGCGCAGTTTTGTTTTGACATTTATATTGAGTTATTTGTCTTCTTAAGTAGCGAAGCGGTAGGTGTGGGCATGCAAACCATAGATCGCACACAAACTGCAATTTCTAGGAGGCAACACACACAGCAGTGTCATCATCGAGTTCATTTATATTATTCGCACCTATGTTTTTTTATATCATAGCAACTACATCTGCAGTATCGAATGAATGAAGATAATCTTAAAATTTTTTCCCATATATTAATTTTTCCTAGAAATACGACTCAACTATTTAATCAATTTAAAAGTCAATTAGGAACAAGATATAGAATATTCCTCTGAAATGTAGCTATATACTAATTAAACACTTTTAGTTCCAGAAGCTATCAAATTCGAAATTTTAACCCTTTTATATCGTATTAATACATTAACTATTTTATGTTAAAATTTGATTTAAAAAATAAATTTGGTGCAATACTTTTTATACATCTAAATGTATATATTTGATAAGCTTGGCATAAGCATTTTAAATTCACTTTGAAACCTTTATGATATAAATATGCCTTTGCATGACGTCAATCAACAGAAACGATCCTGTGACGAAACATGAGAGAAGATTACGCTTAGTCGAAAAACAGTAGTTGGAAAGCCATTATTCATATATACAGAGATCTTTTAAGCTATTACAGACAACCAAATTTAAAAGAATACAGTCAGTAGTGACGTATATAACTTTGAATGTAAAATAATTTAACTCATTACGCTTATAGATTTTTGAATCCCAAAGATATTCTCATAATAGGTATTTAATAACGTTAGCCATGATAACAAAGATTTACTTCTGTTTTACAGTAAACTTACAACTCGGATAGTCAAATACCTTTTTACTTTATACAAAAGTTTGTGAAAAAAAATCAAAGCGAAAATATTTGATCTACACTTATAATAAGCACGTAACACTAACGCGTCTGTACTTTTTAGATTTTTCTTGAAAAAAATTTTGTTGTAGGTGTCTTGAATAAGTAATAAAACGCATTTCAATCACCCGATTACGCCTCCCACGGCAGCTGCTCAAGCCTAGGTTCGATCCCTCGGTAGGGAGCCCTTGAGTGCGTCGCTTGCGCGATACGGTGACACACAAATATACATCACTGCTACAACACTACACGATCACCCCCACACACGTGCACGCTACACGCTTACACATGAAAGTGGAAGGGTTTACTTTTTTCCCTTATCGAACTGAAATATATGAAGGAGTTGTTGAGGCGCGTATGCTTGGTACACATATACGTTTCAACATCTCATACAGATATGAATAGTTAGCTTAGCTAGTTAGGTTAGCTAAGATAGGTCGCGATTTTGCATGCAACAGGCAACAGCCAAGCCGAGGTGTGCCGTGCACCCTTGAGCTGGTTGTCAAAATAAAATCGGCTAAGTGCCTTAAGCGCTCGCCTTAGTAGTCCGGTGAAGCTGTTAAGACCTTACTGGGTCAATAGCATAGTCATTTCGAAAAAAAAAGCATTCCAATCATTTTTAAAAATAACTGTGTGAATATCTGTCGGTTTGTTCGAACACGCACCATTGTTAAAATACTGCGGTCACGGTAAAACCTCACCAAGAAAAATATAGGCCATATGCTTGAGTGACATTTTGTTTCATTAAAATCAATTCATTCTATGAAGAGTTATTGTAATTTGAATGACTGCTCGAGTTAAGTACGAAGGAAGAGTTTTACCTACCTGTAAATGCAATTCAACTTCTTACAGAAACAGGATATTGTTAAATTTATAAATAATATTTAAAACACAGTAAACGAATAAATGTTTTTTTTATTGAGTTCTATGCGGAAGTCTCAGTCACAGCTATAATTAGTAAATTGGTGAAGCTATAGAACTAGTTCAGAGTGACCGTTTACACGTAAACAAAATAAATTACGATGTATTATAAAATAAAATAGTCCAACGAACTTTAACGTAAACTATTTTTGAAAAAATCATTCTCACTCTACAATATTATCTAATAAGTACAGTGTATTAGATCAGACGACCTATTTGTGGTTTCATTTGTATTGCACATTAGTCTTCACTGCCCATACAGATCGCCTTTCATATTGATTCACCTTTCTCTACTAACATTATAAGAAGCTTACGAAAGACACTCGAATACAATATGGCAAAGTATCTTTATTATATACATTTTAACTGAATACTTATTCTTAATACTGTAAAAGAAAATATTTATGCCGAACTTCAACTTAAGCTGTGTTCAAACTTTAGCATATGTTTTAGTTATATTGTAAAAATTACGTAATTTGATGCGGACGTATAAGTGATGTATGTCATACTACAAAACACATGTATTTATTACTACTGTTGTATTTATATTCAAAAAATTATTTATGACGAACTTCAACTTAAGCTGTTTTCAGACTTCAGCATATGTTTTAGTTATATTGCATAACTTACGTAATTTGGTGCAGACGTATAAGTAATGTATGTCATACTTCAAAACATATATATTTATTATTACTGTTGTATTTATATTCGGAAAACTAAGGAACATCAGGTAATACGGTAGTATACAATAACAATAAAAAATCGCATATTTATATATAGTTTGTTTTGTGGTTGCAGTTTATTGGGTTTATGCAAACGAATGGCACGGGAATTTTCTTAGAAGCATTCCAAACTTACTTTGAGCCTACGTACAATTCGAATTTATAACTAAAATAAACACAATAATTGTATTTATTCATAATCATCAATAATCAGGACAATACGGCGAATTATTATTTCAGTAATTATAAAAATTTGTAATAATTTATTTATTATTTTTTAATTTGTACAAAACTACTAATAATATTTCTGATCTGGAATATTTATATGATTATTGTGCCTTTAACCGTCCACTTTCTTGCATGCAGAGCGGATACTTATAACATGTTTTAAACATCCTTATACAATGGAAATCTAATCTGTATAATCCATCAATTTAATGTTTTTTTTTTTTCATTTTGTCTGTGCACAACGGACGCCTTTGAACGTAACGTTTGAAACTTATTATAAGAGATAAAACAATTGTTTAGTAACCTCGATTGTGGATAGCATAACATAAAATTACGATATATCCGTTTTAGAATGTGCAATGATATATTAACAAGAAATTTAATAATCCCTTTACGGTCATATTTTTGCGTCCATCGCAGCATGAAAAGTAGCGCACTGCGCAATTGAGATGGCCATTCTCCAAACCTTACATATATCATAATTATTTGATACGTATCATGCCGGTTAACTCACGCATGTTTTTCTTCACTGCTGAGTGTGAAGTGTAAATTTGATACTAAAGTCGACATAAAGAGGCAAGGAATAGTAAGTAACGTAAGTCAACTCGGAAAAAATAACAAAGAGGTTTAACCTAAATTTGTAGGCAAGTTTGAAATGTAACCATGATATCCTGATACCTGATGTTAACTGATGATCTACAATAGTAGATGGTTACTACCAAATAAAGAAATGCAATTGACCATTTCTAGTATTCTTGATAGAACACTGCAATAGGTGAGTATTGATTTGCCAGATCGCGATGTTTCCTGTCAATGAAAGTCCAAGCGTAATGTAAGATTCCAACGACGCAATTTAAAGAAGCAATGAGAGATATAGGTGTAACTATTTAAAAACACGCTTATTTTTTACACAATAAGAGAAACAAATTTTAACATAGACGTTATGTGGTCAGATGAATGACTTCAAATGATTTATCTCGACTATAAAAGCTTTCGTAACGTACCGAGTCCGGTGATTTGAGGGTCAAAATAATTAAATAATATTACTTGCAAGGTAAAGATCGCATTAGTCATAATTTATATAGAGAGGCAATGTTTGGTTAAACGTTGTGTATTTTCTCATAGCATTATGACGTTTTGTTCGAAGGTCTGATACATACAATTTGAAGTAGTTTTCGATTAATTCGCGTGTAATTAAAAAGAAACTATAAAAAATTGGCTGACCTAAAGAACTAAATACCTAACTGATAATAACATTTCATTTCATAATAGTAAGTAATTCTTTAATTCATTTAGTTTTGTAACGGTATTATAATAATTATAAAAAACTATATTAATTTCAAGGTATAGCGTTGTATAAATTAAAAAAGAAATTATTTTTGAGTAATGAGACGCCCACCTACCTACTTTATTTGATTTATTTGCTTTTCCACAATCTCTCCTGATTTTGAAGGCCCATGCGATCTAGACTCTATAAATAGAACTTACCTAGTGATAAATTTTCACTTTGAAGGTGGTATCTAGCCAGTCAGGCATTACAAAAAACCCTACCATCGTAGTATGGTAAAGATTCGAACCCACGTGCGATTAGTAATCAGTAGTTCTTTATTTTCATATTATGGTATTACAAGAACAAATTTTCTCACTCTGTTTTTTTTAAATCAGTTCAATATACAAATTAGTGCGCCCATACTAATTCAGATAAATTCGATGTTACATGCTGATACGGAATTTGGAAAGTGCCAATTTTGAATCAATAGTTGAATGGCCACAATAAGTAAAGAATGAAATGATAATTGTAATGAATTGACGATACATACATTTATGGTGGTTGATAACTGTGCAGATGTGGTTCTTTTTGCGGATAACACGTCGCTTCTCTTTAAAGTAAAAAGAATAGATTTTGAGTTTAGGTATGTAACCAGTATCCTAAATAAAATTTTCCATTGGTTGGCATTAAATAATTTATTGCTAAATGCAGACAAAACAAAATGCATTAGATTTACTCTGCCTAATGTTCCACTTACTGATAGTAAAATCGAGATCGTATTCCTGGGTATCACACTTGATTCTAAATTATAATGGGGTCCTCATATAAAAAATATGGCGGGAAGATTAAGTTCTGCTGCATTCGCAATTCGAAATATTCGCCAGCTAATAGATAATGCCACTGCTAGGTTGGTCTACTTCGCTTACTTCCACAGCTTAATGTCTTATGGTATTTTGTTGTGGGGGATAGCAGCTGAGGTGGATACCATATTCCTACTACAAAAACGGGCAGTTCGAGCAATCTATAATTTGGGGCCCCGGGAATCATTAAAGAGTAAGTTTCAGGAATTCGGTTTTTTAACTCTGCCCTCCCAATATATTCTTGAGAATTTGATATATGTCCGTGAATTGATAGGTAGTAGAGCCACGCTGAAGCTATTACTGGTTTCAGCATGAATGGGCCGGCTCGTCCAGTACCACTCCTCTCACAGAAAACTGACGTAAAATAACATTGCTTGCATTGTTGTGTTTCGTTCGGTCAGCGAAAGTGCTGGAGGCCCACCTCCCTTCCTCTTTCCTTCTTTCCCTTTCCTGTCCCTCCCCATCTCCCATATACAGGCTGGCAACGCACTTGCGGCTTCCCTGATATCTCTAGTGTCTATGGACGGTGGTGATCACTTAACATCAGGTGGCCCATCAGTTCGATTTCTTCCTTTGATATAAAAAAAAAATTAGATAATCTGGATTTAGTAAAAGTAATTATGTCGGTAATTTAAATCCTAGAAATAATAACAAACTGATCACTCCATATTTTAGGCTGACTAAGAACAGTAATAGTTTTTTAGGTAATGGTGTTAGATTTTATAATAAAGTCCCAAAACACATTACCGACTTGCCAGATAATAAACTCAAGTGTAATGTCAAAGGAGTCTTAATTCATAAAGGCTATTAGAGGTCTCTCAGACACAAGCTCACTTTATATAAGACGTGTATCCATCCCGTGGTGACATATAGCTGCCCCGTTTTTGCGTATATGTCCAAAGATAACTTTCATAAGCTTCTCCGAAATCGTGTTTTACGTAAAGTGACCGGTGCCCCGTGGTACATCCGGAGAGTCGATCTCCATAGAGACCTAGAGATCCCTTCTATCTGGGCGTACATAAAATCACTTACGATTAGTTATTGTGAAATGCCGCGAATCATCCCAGTTCGTTAGTGGTATCCGCCGCACAATTCGAACCCGTACCGAACGCTGCGCATTATTATAGACGTCCGCGACATATTTTAATCGATCCTCCTGATGAAATAACGGCAGTGAACGATCAGTACCAGCCAGTCTCTCCAAACAGAGCGTGCTCACGCCCACGCCAGCGTAACCAAAGATCACGCCGCCGTGGTCTGGGGGTAAATTTCGCTCCCGCACACCAGATTAGGCACCCATCGGCAGCGGCTCAAGTCTAGGTTCGATCCCTCGGCAGGGAGCCCTTGAGTGCGTTAGTTGCGCGATACAGCGACACAAAAATTTACATCACTGCTACAACACTACACGATCACCCCCACACACGTGCACGCCTACACGCTTACACATGCAAGTGGAAGGGTTTTATTTTTTCCCTTATCGAACTGAAAAAACTCTAATTTTCCTATAAAAAATATTTTTTTTTCCATATAATGGAGGGGTTGTTGAGGCATATATGCTTGGTACACATATGCGTCTCAACAACTCAAACATATATGAATAGATAGCTAGGTTAGCTAAGATAGGTCGCAAGTTTGCATGTAACAGGCAACAGCCAAGCCGAGGTGTGCCGTGCACCCTTGAGCTAGTTGCCCAAATAAAATCGGCTGAGTGCCTTAAGCGCTCGCCTTAGTAGTTCGGTGAAGCTGTTAAGACCTTGCTAGGTCAATAGCGTAGTCAGTTCGAAAAAAAAAAAGTAGTAAGTAGATAGGTGGTAGTTTTGACGTTCATAAGTGCCTTTTCAGGGCCTAAATTCAATAATAGAGTATTTTGATTTTTATACTCGCGTAGGGTATTCCGGATCAGACAAAATTACGAACGTAAAACTAATGTGTTTATGTAGGTCCATAGATTTGTATGAATATACTGCGTTCAAAATCCCGAATCGAATCGAATTCCCGCAACAAAATTCCGTATGTATGTGCCCGCCTTAACGTTGTGATGTCAGTGCCATGTCATCAACCGTCGCGTTGACACTATAGATAGAACAAAAATCAACGTTTAACGTCTAAAAAAATAACCATGATATTCGTTTTTCTCATTGTTTATAACAACACTTTAACGTGTTAGGTACGACTTTGGTAATAAATAAATGTTGCTTTCAACTTGCACAAATTACAACCACGTAACAATTTGGTCTGTGGTAACAACTGTAACATCTAAGAAAAGGTAATTACGCAATGTGACGGTTAACGAAAATAAAAGTTTATGAACGATAATTTTAATTGTTTAAACACATTACACAAAATTCAAAGAACTTTAATACTATATTTTTAAATTCATACTACTAGCATCTCCTACTTGTTTATATTTAAATACTGGAAGAAAATGCATTTGAATATAACAATCTATCTCATTCTTCAATTATTCTTCTTTGGGTCCTGTTATTCGTTATAGGTTATTGTTTGTACGGGAAATCGTAACGGTGTAGAGACGTATAGAAGTTATACAGAAATAAAGGCATGTTAATTAATAATCTTTCAGATAATTATAAGTTAGTTGTTAGTGCTACTGTTCTAATTACATCCATAGTTTTTATGTTACTTAATTTCGTAGGGAGCCCTTGAGTGCGTTGGTTGCGCGATACGGTGACACACAAATATACATCACCGCTACAACACTACACGATCACCCCCACACACTTTTTTTTTCTCGAACTGACTACGCTATTAACCTAATAAGGTCTTTACAGCTTCACCGGACTACTAAGGCGAGCGCTTAAGGCACTCAGCCGATTTTATTTTTGGTAACTAGCTCAAGGGTGCTCGGCACACCTCGGCTTGGCAGTTACCTCTAAAACCCGATCTATCCTAGCTAAACTATGCTAAGCTATACATGTATCCATTTTGGATCACACAATTAAAATTGCATGATACAAAACCACAACATGTAATTCGAAAAGAGGTAAACTAAATCTATCTAATCGATTCAGTTCGATAAGGGAAAAAAGTTAACAAAAACAACCCTTCCACCAGATGTGTAAGGTGCGTGTCTGATTAACTGTGTATGTGTAAAATCGATGTAGGTGTGTACTGTATCGCGAGACACTATCTTTGCGTCTACCCGGGTAGCCACGGACAAAAATATTGCCAAGATTACGCGATCAAACAATGTGCGGGTCTAGAAACGAGAGCTCTCTGCCTGTGACGCACGAGACAGAGATTCGCGATGTGGCCGGCCACAGGAAAAATTTAATGAGCTCGAATTTACAATTTAAACGAACGACGCCGGCGTCGGGGTCTAAAAATAGAAAAGTGATATTATTATTTGACGATTTTAGGGGAAGATAGACGTAAACACGCGAGTTTACTCTATCTTATATTGAAAAATTATTATTTTTTCGCGACGGCGGCGCGGGCCAACCGTTGGATCGTTGTCGCAATGGCGGGAAATTTCGCGATCGCGCGAATGGGGCCCTGTTTGGGGTCGTTCGCGACCTTATCGTAAGCTGAGATCTCGGAGATCTCATGGAAAACTAGAAGCTGGGCGGACCAGTCCACGCCGGAGAGAGAGACAGCGGGATCGGCCTGTGAAGGCTTCGCCGCCTGGAGTCTGGGATCGACTCGCGCTGCGATCTGCGGTGACCACGGGGCCTGAGGGGCCCGCGCGGGGAGAGGGGTTGCGTTAGGCGCAGGTACGGACGCTGCCGGCGCGCGTGACGCGCGCGGCAGGCTCGGAAAGGCCTGTCGAGAGTCGAGAGGCGGGGGGCGGGGGCGGTTAGACGCCGCAGGCGCCCTGAAGGGCGAAACCTGCCTCGCGTATCGGGGTTGTCTTGAGCGCGGGGCGCGGGGACAACCGCGATAATTCGCGGTATGACCCACGCCGCGGCACAAGACGCAACTCGGAGGATCGAGCGAGTCTTTAGTACGCGAGCACTCCGAAGTGGAGTGATCGCCTAGGCACTTAACGCACCTGTGACTCAGGTGGCAGTTAAGTGCGGAGTGTCCGTATTCCTGGCAGTTGTGACACTGCGAGGGTACGGACGTTTTACGCGGCGGCTCCACGGTGATGTGATATCATCCACGAGAATCTGGGCGGGGACTCTGCGTATTACTACGCGTAACATGCGCTCTTCTTCGAGCGCATATGTGAAATATGCGATTTTCTTGACACGCAGAAGGCGTGTAAGATCGTGATGGGCGTCTGAGGAACTAACCTTCACCTGAATACCCGTTCGGGTACTCACGGCAGAAGTTACTGAGATCTCCACCTCCTTCAGGAGGTCGGAGATATCGAGCCAGCACGCCTTGTCCTGGATCGTGACGGGTGGAGGGGGGCGGGGCTTCTTACTCGAAGCTGCGGGACTCGCAGCTTTCGAGGGAGCCGGAACGGAGAGCGTGGGTGACGTCTTTGGCACTTTCGCGCCATCGACGTTTGAGATCTTCGAGGGCTTAGGGCCCTCGGTATCGGAGGCTGAGTTTTCGCGCTTCTTGCGTGGTTTGAACTTGCGGGAGACGACGGTGAAGACGTCGTTCCCGGCGGGGGGATCTTGCTCCATGTCGGAGCATTCCTCGTCCGAAGAACGAGAAGAGGTAGGGGCAGGGAGGGTGCTCTCGGAGGACTGAGGGTCCTTCAAGAGGGCTGCGAAGGTGTTCTTATCAAGAACATCTTGCGCAGCAGTGATGATGGACGGGATTGGACCGCCCTTGAGGAATTCGGCCACTTCGGTACGGAAGCGGTCGTATTCGGACATCAACTCGGGACTAATTGCCGCGACGGACTTCTGAAAGCGCGCGAGTTCGCGCTCTCCGGAAGTCGGATTGGCCATAGCGGGGCCTGAGGAGGAGGGGTGTGGGGCAGGGAAGACATATGAAACTTCCCTGCCAGAGGGGCAGGGGGGCGCGTCTTTTTGAATTTAACGGACTCCGGAGTCCGGGCCAAAAGGAAACTGTGGGCGAAGTGCAATGCCTCACAGGGGACCTACAGTGCCTAGGTGGAGGCCCTAACACTTCTTTCTTCGGCTGCCCGGCGACACGGAGCTCGAATCACGGAGCGTACGTAGCACGAAGCGCTGAACTCTCTGGAACGCGAACCGGCGACACGCAGAACGCACTGAAAAGTGCGATTAGAATTGCATCGAAAAGTGCAGTTTGCTGCGTTCTGAAAAGAACGCCTTACGATTGAGCCCTCTGAAAGTCACAAAGAAACGTGAGAGTAACGAGCGTACCGAAATACCGAACTTCCGCTGTGAATACACGAACGCGTAAACACGTCGCGAACACTGAACGAAAAATCGAACGAAAACTCGAACAAAAAATTCACAACGGAAGAGCACTACGCACGCGTCCGACCCGCACGGCACCACGAATCGGACTCCTTTTTCCTTTTTTCGATCACCCTCACACACGTGCACGCCTACACACTTGCACATGAAAGTGGAAGGGTTTACTTTTTTCCCCTTATCAAACTGAAAAACTCTCAATTTTCCGATTATAAATATATGGAGGAGTTGTCGAGGCGTGTATGCTTGGTACACATATACGTTTCAACAACTCATACATATATGAATAGTTAGCTAGGTTAGCTAAGATAGGTCGCGATTTGCATGCAACAGCCAAGCCGAGGTGTGCCGTGCACCCTTGAGCTGGTTGCTAAAATAAAATCGGCTGAGTGGCTTAATATAAGGAGAAAAAAATATTTAGTTAAGTATGTAAGGTGTCGTTAATGCAATAGTAAAAAGTACTAAGAAGCTGAGAAGATGTCATACTCAATGGCTGTGCTGCGCGCGTCCTGAATATTTATGTATAAATGCAGATGTGACTAAACAGCAAATTGTTTACTTTGCTCACCGCTTCAGGCCATGGACGTTTCTTGATGATAATTTATAATTGTACATTTAGTTTTGTTGCTGTTTGTTACGAAACCTTAATCAAGTCGTCAACCTATATGCTTCCAATCTGCTTCTTTAAAATCAGTCACATAATAACGTTAGTAACGATGCATTAATCATTTTACTGCATTGAGAAATGATTGGACAGTAATAACACTTTACTTAAAGTACACGATTGTATTAGATTGCAGACTTAGGTATACTTTCATAATATGCTACGTTGGGCAAAATAGATCCAAGTTATAGCGTAGTATATTCGCAATAAGATAATTACTCATGGATGATAATAACACAGAACTCAAGATAAATTAAAGCAATATTAAAGCCTCCATAAACCTTCGGTTGTAATTGTACAGTCTATCTGTTCAAATAAATCGTTCGGTTTGGTAATAGAGCAAACAGTCAAAGCATATGTAGTGTTTAGTTAAACTGTAATCCAAATCGGTGTTATTACAAAAAGTTAAATACGTATTGAATACTTGCTTTAAAAAGGTTACGTTTTAAATGCACCGCGGTCGCTGAAAGTTCGCCATCTTGCTATTTTGTCTCGCTTTGGTTAGGTTAGGTTAGACTGGCGAAACAAAGACAAAGCGATCTTGCCTCGGGCGAGCGCGGTACATATAGTACGAACCTTTTTAAAGCAAGTATTTAATACGTATTTAACATTTTGTAATAACACAAAATAAGTCCCATTAAATAAAACTATACTTCTGCATCGAGTAGTTTAGTTCGTTTCTTTTTGCGATTTACATGTTGTGTTTTTGAATCATGCAATTTTTAATTGCATAATTCAAAAATGAATACATGTACGATTAGTTTAGAATAGTTTAGCTAAGTCAGATCGGGTTTTCTTCGGTAACACCCCAAGCCGAGGTGTGCCGTGCACCCTTGAGCATGTTACCTAAACAAATCGGCTGAGTGCCTTATACGATCGTCTTAGTAGTCCGATGAAGCTGTGAAGGCCTAGTAAGGCGAATAGCATAGTCAGTTCGAGAAAAAAAACGGAGTTGTATCTATCTCTGCCCATTTTTATTTTTGGATAGCGAACACAAGCAACTTTTACCCTTTGCGTTTATGAAGATTCGTAAACTACGGCCTGTAATCAAACTGAAAGGTTGAAAAACAATCCATGTAAAAGAAGCTCATTTTAAAACTACGTGAAAAAGATTTTTAAAAGAAAAATTAAACTGATAAATAAAAAATTATTAGTCTATAGTAGCTATGACAATAAAACTTTTAGATTGCGTAGTTTTAAGTTAAACGTGTGTAGGTAGTGTAGACGTCCTTTTTATCTGTCCAGTTAAATCGCAAGGTTAAATTTGAACGTGTGTACTTACATACTTATATGAAATTATTGCCGCACCGTTCAAACACAGATTTTAATCATTAATCAACGGTTACTACAATATGCGTTATATTTATTTATTTGATACAATCACTAATTTAATAATGGTTTCTCAATTTGTAGAATTAATATTACTGGGAATTTTATATTTACAAAATAATCAG
This sequence comes from Antheraea mylitta, assembly GCA_014332785.1. Taxonomy (NCBI): domain Eukaryota; kingdom Metazoa; phylum Arthropoda; class Insecta; order Lepidoptera; family Saturniidae; genus Antheraea; species Antheraea mylitta. The sequence continues at coordinate 3,280,918 of JACEII010000045.1, forward strand.
CTTAGTATCAATGAACGAACGTTTAACAGGTGTTCTGTCAAAACAGAATGAATGAATACTTTATTCCATACTAGCTTCTGCTCGCGACTTCGTTCGCGTGGAATAAAGATATTCTTTATTTCTAACACGCAGCGGAAGCTCTCAAGAGGAAAAAAACCCCGATTTTGAAATATTCTTCATTGGTGCTCCACTCCTATTAGTCTTAGCGTGATGATATAACATTGAAAGAATCATTCAAATCGGACCAGTAGTTCCTGAGATTACCCCCTACATCGTCACAACATCACAAACTCACAAACTTTACCACTTTATAATATTAGTATAGACTGGCGAGCTTAATGCTGTAAGGTATTTTAATGCAGTTAAGCAGCGGTATTGTGGTAAATAAAAAAAGTTAATGTAGGCGATGCAAATTAAAAAAAAAAGAAGTTAAAAACATTCAATTAGCAGACTATAAATATTCTTATAATAGGTATATTATATTTTAAGTTATGTCTGTGGTTCTGCGCGAATTTGTTATTAATTGTTGAACTTACTATCTGTTGCTGATTAATAAATATTATATAACAATATAAATATTATGTGTCAAAATATTTACACACAATAATTTCCATGACGATCGGTTGATTGGTATAAAAGGTGTATTGCAGGTCCGACGAGTAGAGAGTTTTCTTTTCATAGGAGGCAAACGAACACGAAACGAATCACCACCGTCCATAGACACCAGCAACACCAGAGGAGTCGCAAGTGCATTACCAGCCTGTGTTGGTGAGGAAGGGAGAAGGCGAAGAGAGGGAAGGAGGTGGGCCAACGGCACTCCCACTGACCGAACGAAGCGCAACAATGCAAACACTAAAGAAGAGAACATAAGAATATATAATAAAATAATTTATATATGTATATTATTTCTACACATGTTAATGTAAAGATATTCTTATCTGTAGTACTTTTTGTTTTGTTCTAAATGGTAAAACTGTATTAAGCATTAGACGTACAAGTATTGTATGTTATAGACGTAAGGAACCAGAATTATAACGAATAGTCCTAGAATAAATAAATGCTTCGACTCGTCTATGACATAAAAATAACTAATTTCAAATACAGATACTAAACAAAAAAAAAAAAACAAAGTCGGTTATAAACACAGGAGAAAAAAGTACGCAACTGTTTTCATATATGGATAGATAATGATAACTTACTATTTAATTGAAATACTCCGTTATAGCACTAACATTGGAGCCTTCTGTCCTCTTCGTGTTACTTTAGTTTAATATATACTAGCTGACCCGTGCAACTTCGTTTGCACTAAATTGGTTATCACGCGAAAAAATTGTTTCTTTTTTTTATCGTAGCACGGCAAAATGCCTGCACTATGCCTGATGGTAAGCACAGTACAATCCAAAAACAATAGCGACCACCGAGTGACACACTATCCATCGCTGGTCGCCACTATCATGCCGGCCTACAAAAAGCTGGATATGCACAGGCTAATCCCGAAACGCGACGCGCAGAAGCGAATCACTATTATGGATTTTTTCGTCATGTACATGGTGGTTGTGACCCAGTCAGGCTGTAAAACCCTACCACCCCGCAAATAAAACTGATACCCGATTGCAGCCACAACTACCGTTTCCAATTGTGAATCCAAACTATCCACGGATTCACTTAAACATATACCCAGACTATATGTATTCATTTTTTAAATAAACCTAGTACCCATTCGTAGCGTCATCTACCAGGATCAATTAAAATAAAAACTAACCTACATAAAACTAAATAAACATCTCTACCACTTACTTTATCATAACTATCTTCGACTTGTATTAAAACCTTTTTATACTCCATTGTATTAAAGAAAAATATACGAACACCGTATCGAAGCGTCAAACATCCCGCCGAAAACGTCAAATGTCACTTGCTTGAAACTATTGTCTAAGAGTTATAAACTGTTTCAAAAACGTATTTGAAATATATTTCCAATATATTTTTATAAATAATCTCTGTACCACTCACAACATAGTACCTATCACCTTCAAACCAAGCCAGTTTTATACATCAGGTTCAATCTCTCGGTAAGGATCCCTTGAGTGCGTTGCTTGCGCGATACGGTGACACACAAATATACATCACTGCTACATAACTACACGATCACCCCCACACACGTGAAACACATGAAACACTGAATGATGATGAATGAAACATGTTACACATGAAAGTGGAAGGGTTTACTTTTTTCCTTATCGAACTAAAAAACTCTCAATTTTCCGATAATAAATATATGCAGGAGTTGCTGAGGCGTGTATGCTTGGTATACATATACGTTTCAACAACTCATACATATATGAATAGTTAGCTAGATTAGTTAAGATAGGTCGCGATTTTGCATGCAACAGGCAACAGCCAAGTCGAGGCGTGCCGTGTACCCTTGAACTGGTTGCCTAAATAAAATCGGCTGAGTGCCTTAAGCGCTCGTCTTAGTAGTCCGGTAACTTATATACGTATATAAGTTATTGAAACATGCATGTGTACCAAGCATGCGTGCCTCAACAACTTCTATATGTATTTTGTGTAGGAAAAAATCCTCTAAACTATGTAGGATAGGATAACAAAAAATAAGGGTAGAACTCTTGTGTCACTGTATCGCGTGAGCAGCGTACTCAAGGGCTCCACGCCCAGGGAACAGATCTAGGCTTGAGCCGTTGCCGAGAAGAGCCTAATTTGGTGTACGGGAGCGAAATTTAGTCCCAGACCACGGCGGCGTGATCTGCGGTTATGCGGGCGTGGGTGAGAACACGCTCTGTTTGAAGAGACAGGCTGGTACTGATCGTTCGCTGACGTGATTGAATCAGGAGGGTCGGTAAAAATGTGTCGCGGTCGTCTTCTATACTGCGCAGCGTTGGGTACGGGTTCATCGTTCGCGGCGGATACCACTAACGGGCTGGGATGATTCGCGGCTTTTTCGAAATAACTACCTGTAAGTGATTTTATATACGCTCAGACAGAAAGCATCTCCAGGTCCTGTGGAGATCCTTATTCCGGACGTACCATGGGGCACCGGTGATTTTACGTAGGGCTCAGTTCTGGAGAACCTGCAACTTTTGAATACGATTTTGCGCATGTGCAAAGACCGAACAACTGTACGTCATAATCGGACGGATGCAAGTTTTGTATAAAGTGAGTTTGTCTGGGGGATATTTTACTCTTATGACAAAGCAAATGATAGAAACGACCTAAGACCATACGGCTTTGTTTCGCACTCTTTCTGTGTGTGAATCGAAATTTAAGTGTTTATCTAAAGTAACACCAAGATATTTCACCTCGCCGACCCAAGGTATTTCGGCTTTGTATAGCCTGATGGTCGACGACGCATATATTTGAGATGGCGTCAATCCCAAGTCATACGTTTACGTTTATCGTTGTATATGGTGGTCTATAATGTTTAATAAAATGAAATTGGTTCTTTGCTATGAAAAAAAAAAAAATGATTTGAAATTTATTATTGGAACGAAGTTCCTTACGGCAGGCTTGGAGGAGATAGAGATTTTGCTGCGCGACCGAACTGAAAAAAATGTGATAGTAAAACTGTAACGAAAAGTGCATGGAATAAAACAGTTAAATGAGACGTGCGCAGGCGCGACAGTCGTATACATAAGCGAGTAGTGTATAATATCTTTCTCTTTCTCCTTTTTTGTAATTATTTCTATTTCTATGTAATTTTATGTTGTCAAACAAAAATAAAGAGACATATTTTGTTATTTTAATTGATAATTTGAATTACGATTACATAAAATTGAGCACGATTTTTTTTTCCAAATAGTGTCGATTCTACATTAGCCGAAAGAACTTCGTTCCTACCTGGTGTCCCACGACACCACATTCTTTTTTTTATTTATAAAATATATCAGCGGGTATATATATGATTGTTTATAAAAAATATGTCTGAATGTTTAATTGCGTTTAAAAGTTACTGAAAAAAATGTTCCTAAACTTATTATTGATTAATCATAAATCAAAATGCCTATTAAAAATACAACGTTAACCCGCTACCAAGTGTCCTAAATTCTGTCTATTGATATATTGATAATTTCTGTAGGTGGTAGAGCCACGCTGAAGCTATTACTGGTTTCAGCATGAATGGGTCGGCTCGTTCGGGCTAATACTGCCAGATTACCTACAGAAAACCGACGTCAAATAACAGTGCTTGCATTGTAATGTTTCGTTCGGTCAGTGAGACTGCCGGAGGTTCCCTTACACTCCCCCATATACAGGTTGGAAACGCACTTACAAATCCCCTGGTGTTGCTAGTGTCTATAGACGGTGGTGGTCACTAAACATCACGTGACCCACCTGTTCGTTTGCCTCTTATGATATAAAAAAAAATATATTGATGTATTAAAGAACCAGGTATTCTAAAATTCTTATTCTTTTAACGTTGCCGGCTCTTGTACTAAGGTGTCGCAAAAAAGTCTAGTTACGTTAACTGCAAATTTTTGTTTTTCGTTATTCTGGAGAACTCATTGCGTTTTATGGGACAAAGAGTATCCTGGATGTAGTCTTCTAATATTAGTTATCACCGTGTCAAATTTCGTTAAAATTGGTTCAGTACTTTCAGAGTAATTCGGGTTTATATTCTAGACTTTAATCCTTTATCCTGGAGAACCCTTTGCGTTTTATGAGACAAAAAGTATATTTGATGTAATCTCGTAATATTAGTTATCACTATGTCAAGTTTCATCAAGATTGGTTCAGTACTTTCAGAGTGATGCGTGTGCATAGGGACAGACAGACAGACAGACAGACAGACAAAAATTGTAAAAAGATTATTTTTGGCTTCTATATCGATAACATAGTCCACCCTGATTAAAATTTTCAAAAAATATTTAATGTACAGATTTCGACTTGTTACAGTTTTATTATAGTATAGATTTTGAAACAACCGATGTGTCGGTTTAAACCAGTTTCTTTTTCTTCTATTTTATTTTTGGAAACCAGACTTGTAGTTGACTATTACTGCCAGTGTCAAGTGAGTCACGACTAACGAGATACTTTCTACCAGTAAATCAGTTTCTTATTCTTCTTCTATTTTATTTTTGGTAACCAGCCTTATAGTTGACTATTACTGCCAGTGTCAAATGAGTCACGACTAACGAGATACTTTCTACCAGTAAACCAGTTTCTTATTCTTCTTCTTTTTTGGAAACCCGTCTTGTAGTTGACTATTACTGCCAGTGTCAAGTGAGTCGCGACTAACGAGAGGCTTGCTGGCCGACATGACAGTGCCGACTGCCGATGTATTGTATTAATACCGTTGTTTTTGGATTTCATTATACTTATTGATTACATTATACTCGTATACACTACAGTCACATCGCGCTATAATAAAAAATACCTTTGCAACGCTTCATACTAAGATCGTTAACGCCCTCGCGGCCATTTATAACCAACTCCATCCATTACTGTAGTCTTATCAGTAACTGCAAAGTTACTGTTCATGAGAAGCCAAGCCTTCTATGTACAGACTTCAATATCTCTTCTCATCGGAACATAAGTGTATCGATTGGTCTTGTTTGTTTGTCTAGTGGTTACTACATACGAAAGTGTGATAAAGTATCGGACGATAAACAATACATGTAATAATAGCTTTTTTTTCTAACGTAATATAAAAAGTATAATGACATTAACATAGCTAACATCTGTTGTAGTGTATAATACAAATGCTTCATATTGAGAAGTTTGATTAATTATAAACTATAACGCAATTTCATGCAAGCAGACCATCCATTAAGAATTGCACACATTTCTCACGCTGGCAGTCGAACACGAGAACACATTAGACGTTGCAAATAAATTATAGTACAAAGCGGTTTGTAATAGTATCTGAAAACCAGCTCTTTATTTGTTAATCTTTGCAGTTACTCATTCATACGTCACTAGCAAAAACTGTGAAACAATTTACGACTTAATTGTGTTTTATATTGTGGACATCACAAACGTCTTTGGAAATAGTCTAAGTACATATCTATACTATCATAAAGATAGAGGGTTGGTTTATTTAGTTGGTTGAACGCGCTAATCTCAGGAATTATTGGTCAGGTTTTAAAAACTCTTTAATTTATCGAAGAAGGCTATATATCATAACACTAGGACCAATAGGAGCAGAGTACCAATGAAGATTGTTCCAAAATCATCTTTTTTCTTCAGAGAGCTTCCGGTGTTAGCGTTACCCTAAATTAACTATTCCACGCGACCGAAGTCGCGGGCTGAAGCTAGTATTAATATAAAAATAGTAACAAATATAAAAATTAATTCTAGGGTATTTTTTCATGTATAATAATGACATTTGAGAGCAATAAAGATTTAAGCATAATAAACCCTTTTTATTCGGGCATGTAATGTCAACATGTTATTCAGTTTTATTTATTTGTTATTCTCTAATTTCTCTTTTTATCAATATTATATTAGTTAGATACTTTAGATAGCTGCAAAGGTTTTTTTTATTTTTCATCATTATTACCAGCCTGTAAGATACCTTTTGCACAGCCATTTGCCGTGGGATGGTTTGGGCATAATCACCACACCAGCCCATGACGTATTGGGTATTTCAAACACCAAGAAATCCACAGTTCTAGATTTTCCCACATACGGTGGTACTACAAGAATATTTCTCATGTTCAGCTTTCCTCACAATGTTTTTCAAAATCATCAGCCGATAATGTTACCAATTTAAATTAGTTAATGTACGCGTATTCCAAAGAAATCGTTGGTACTTACATACTGCGATTCAAAACTGCGGATATCGGATTCGTATTCTAGCGGTAAAACCATTGGACCACCACGACGACCTTTTTAAATTTTATATGTAATCTCCATTATTATAAATACATGCCATTTATTGATTTTATTGCGGTATTTAATTTTACACTAACAATGTTTCTGTCAGCATGAAACGATGTGTTTGATGAACCATAATAAATAACTATTGCGACCTAGTTAAATCTTTTACTATACAAACTATTACAAACATAGTGACATTAACAAAATTATGTCCTAGACAGATATTCCTCGATATACACTAACGACTATTATGGTTTCATCGGGATATAATGAAGATAACTTGAGTGGCAAATGTTTAAACAAAAATTCATAAGACATTTTTTGTACGTTTTAAAATAATTTATTAGAGCCGATATATGAGATATGGGAAGCATATTCAAAGCATGAAAGTATTCGCTGCGGCCCGGAGTCCTGCAGAGTCTTGAGATGTTACTAATATTTTCATTATATTTACAGTATGAAAAATACAGATTTAAAAGCATCATCTACACCATAAACACATACATATACTTAACTGGAATTTATTTCCAGATAATAGAAAGGTTTGAAAGTTAATCGTCGAACGAGCTGTAAATTGTTATTTCATATTACTTTGCTAATATGTATATGTATCAAGACGAAGGTATCCCTAGTTTAAACATTCTGAAATAGCAACATATCGCGTCGCTTTGCATATGTTTCGACTCTAAACGGTATCCAAACAATTTATTTATAAAACGGGTTTTACGTCCATAGTACTATTATGATTATTACTGATGTTTTAGTAATTGGGCATCATCAATAAGTAGATACATGCGATGCAGTCTTTATATTTTGTAATTGACGTTAGTAGTGAATGGAGGCCACTGTAGTAAAGCGTCTTTTACAGTATGTACTTGGCCATGATAAAATTAATTATGATTTACTATAAGTTCATATTAAAAAATATTTTATACGTAGATCAGTCACGATATTCCGTGTCTGATAAATGATTACCATGTCTTGATTGGTATTTAGGAAGTATTTGTCGAAACTAAGTAGATACTTGAGATAAGACTGTCAAATATGAATGATGGGTTCCCTTTACATTAATAATTAATATATTCTTGAAAGCACTACTTTTAGAGATGAAAAATATGAAGCGATAAATCTTACAGACATTATCGTCAGGGCAAATATGAAAAATCTATTCAGGTTTATACATAGAATACATTATACATACTCTATACATAGAATAGAATAAAAATATAATGTATCGTTTGAAAATCAGTCGTTGAGAATTGAAATAATTGTAACTTCTGATGCATATATAGGGGTGACGATTTCTAAAAATATATATAAAACTAGTGAGCCTGGCAGACATTTTCCTTCCTTGAAAGTAAAAAGAAAAATCCTGAACTCAAGCGATAACGTCACCATTCGCGCCCAATTGATCCACCTTGTTACACTGAATATTTGGCATTAAGTATATTATGTGTATTTGTCTCACTTGATATTGGCGAAATTGCTTACATTGGCTGAGGGCATATCGAAAAAAAGACCTGCTAGACCATTCTTGAATCTACCTGAACACAATAAAAAAAACATCAAAATCGGCCCATCCAGGAGGAATTCCATGAGTTCAACAGAATTATACAGGTACATATAACGGATATACCGTGTTCGACATTGTTTGCATCAGTAATTACTCAATTTTACTTTAAGACCAGACCTATATGGTATATTTAAAATTTCCAATTCTTCCTTAATGTGCCAATTACATAATTGAATTTTAAAGTGCTTAGTTACCAACGGTTCGCATTAAGCCATAGGCATGGGAAAAATAACTTAATCTCTAATTACTTTGAGACTTACTTTGAGATGAGACGTACTACTTAGCATACCATGGATTCACCGTGCGGGTGCCGGGTCCATCGCGTGGCAACGAGAGAAACTCCGAGTAGTTCCCGAGATTTGTGACACAGGTGTAAGTTTAAGGGGCCCCTTTCGAATGTACATTAACACTCACCTTAACCACTCGTGCTTCTCTCCCTGCCTATCCAAATCTCGTATGAACCTACTAGTGCAGCTTTATAGGCTCGTTCTAGTATAGAGCTTACTGCAATTCTAGATAGACTGAGGTCTCTGAGCAGGCTATAGAGAGATTTTACTGGTATAGAATAGAGAAATATGTCCGGTCTGGATGGCGAAACGCACAAATCTTCTGGGATTTTGTAGTGCTTTTCATATGTGACTATTAAAATAGTCCAACGGGAGCTGCGCTAAGGGTTGAATAAGGCTTGTTCTTAGGACTTTTTAGCCTTCTTTATAAAGTTAATTTGTGTTTTGATTGTGGTCAACCCTTTTTGGGCTCTACCTACTGAAAGACATGGCTTCGCGTATAACTTGAAGGACTCTGTCGTGGCGATGTGAGTAGTGAACCCCGTTAAGGAGCACCTTGCATCCCACCAATATATGCCTAGCTGTACCTATCGCCTTTCTACAAGTATAGCAAGACTTTTTAGAGGCTGCCCCACCTAACTAGGTTGCTCTGGTCGGGGAGGGTCATTTGGAAGGCATTTAGGTAACATTTTAGTAGCGCAGGAGACCACTCATATAACAAACTACGCCACTTCAGAGCTAATGGGATGCAAAACTCACCTATATTTAACCAATCACTTTGCATTTCTAAACTTTTAGAAAGGTTTTTACTATGTCTCGGTTATTCGTTATCATTTTTATCGTTATCATTTTTGCCAATGCGAAATAAAAACATTGACCAAATTCAAATAATTTATTTTATATAAGCACATTTTAATTATTTTTAAAAATGTATGTACATACTACCGTCATATATTATATTTAATAGTTTTTATCTCTTCTTTTTCTTGACTTCTGCTCGGCTGCCGCCCATATCCTGAAGTTGTTGTTTTAAGTCAATGAGCTGATTATCGGGCACGTAACGAATTTCTTCATGTTCTATGGAGTGCTCATGCACGTTCAGATTGCATCCTTCGGGTAGTGAAGCTCGTGCAACCCGTAGGAATGTTCCCAGCGCCCAAGCCGGTACATCACTCACCTACAAAAACCATACCTACGTATATAAATCATACGAATGATAATTACAATAATTATTACCATTGCCATTATAACCATTACGATACGTGTAATAAGAAACTATAATTATGTTCTTCTAACATTAATGCTTCATATCTAATTTTAAAAGAGGAAATTTCATACATGAGTACATCTTTAATTGCTTTCGGTATTTTTACAATACAAACTACGTAAACGTTATAACTCCTGTAATTAAAAAAAAATTCTTTAAGAGGTTAATTTTATTGAATACTTAGAGGATACAGGCGTTGTTTCGCTCTGATATTAAAAAAAACCCTGGACTTTCCTCATGAATCAGTTTATCTACTGGTGAAAACCGCATGAAAATCCGTGCAGCAGTTTTTGAGTTTATCGTGAACAGACAGACAGACGTGGTTAGAGGTCTTTGTTTTATAATATGTACTAATACCTAATTTATATATTTTATCTATCTATATATATTTCCTTAATAATCATAATAAATATTAAGAAAAAAAATGCTTATAAAATATTTTACACGTAGTGCTTATTCATTATACAAACTATTACAGACATAAGTTAACAAAATTATATCCTAGACAGATATTAATTGTAGTTTCTTAAAACTATAAATATTTTATAGTAAACGAAGAAACCATCATATTTTTACATAAGACCTAAATATATAAAAGTACGACAAAAAAAAATCTAGTCCGCGTCTGATATGCTTTTGTACTAAGTAAATACATGTGATGCATTATCTTTATATTCAACTAGCTGTGCCCGTGACTTCGAGTGCGTGGAACGTTATGTAAAAAAAACAGTGATAAATATAATCATCTGAATGTCTACTTTTCTCTTATCTTACGCCGCGTCGTCATTAAAATTACAATAACTCTTAATAGAGTAGACCAATTTTTATGAAAAAAAAAACAAGTTATTCTCGAAAATATGGTTTATGATTTCCTTGTTGTGACTTTATTGTGAGCCCAGTACTTCAGGAGTGGTGCGTGTTAATACAAACAGACAGACAGACATTTCCGAAAATGATTGCAATGTATTTTATGACTTATTCCTAGACACCTGCAAATTTTTTTTTCACATAATATTATTATATGTATAGATGTCAATTAATTACAAAATACCTATTTAATCAAAGTCGTGACCGCTGAATGTTGATTAAACATATATATATATATATATATTGTATTTAAATCTATGTAAGAAAGCATAATAAAAATGTATCATATGTGTTAGCTTAGTGTTACAAATGTACGACTACATCACTGGATATTGCGTTTTATTTTATTTTTTTCTCGCACTGACTACGCTATTGACCTAGCAAGGTCTTAACAGCTTCACCGGACTACTGGATATTACGAGTTTGATTTCTACTAAGTCCGACTAATGTACGTAACACTAAAGTTAGTCAAATCTACTCAAATTAATTGTAATTTAAACTTTTTTTACACGGCGTATATTAAGTATTAGTGAAAATAAGGATCGTATATCTTAAGTTTTTTAGTTACAGCTTGGTGTAATATTTATTGAATTTTCTTATAGATATTTTACTCCTAATTTACTTCACTAACGATCTTTATTCTATATTTATTTATATTTTTTTATATTTATTATATATTTTATTTATTTATATTTATTATATATTTTATATATTTATATTTATTATATATATTTCTATCTTTATTCTTTATTATATATTCTTTTTGTGGGTGAATTACGTTTATATTTTTTCAATTATATCATTTGCCTTAGTTATGCCTAGTAATTTCTGCTATCGTTTTACTTTTACAAAATTTGTAGTTAAGAGATCCTTTATTTTCCTGATAATGTTTCTAGACTATATAACATCACGCTAAGACTCTAGTAAGCTGAACAGACACAACCATAATACATATCTAAAATATAATAAATCTAGCCTATGCCCGCAATTTCGTCCGCGTAGTACCTAATAGTTACTTTGGGCTAACGCTAACACGCAGCGGAAACTCTCAAGAGGAAAAGCAACCCGATTTTAAAACATTTTTTATCAGTGCTCCGCTTCTATTGGTCTTAGCGTTATGATATATAACCTATGACCTTCCTCGATAAATGAGCTTGAAAGAATTTCTCAAATCGGACCAGTAGTTCCTGTGATTACCCCTACAGCGTCATAAAACTTACCTCTTTATAATATACTAGCCTCTGCCCACGACTTCGTTTGCGTGGAATAAATATTATTTATCTCTAACACGCAGCGGAAGCTCTCAAGAGGAAAAAAATCCGATTTTGAAACATTCTTCATAGGTGCTCGGCTCCTATTGGTCTTTGCGTGATGATATATAGCCGCAACCTATCTGCGTATTTCAACGCGATTTAGAGACTTCAGTACAATTTCAACCATGCATCGTTACACACCTAAAAAAGCTCTCAACTATGAAGTTTTTGCATAGGAAATTCGCGGGATATGTCGTGTTGAAAAAAGGCGGTATGGACTGGCCATCAAGATTTCCGGATTTTACGCCACCGAACTTTTTCTTATGGGGGTTTTTGAAGAGTAAAGTTTATGCGAACAGCACGAAGACTATTCAACACCTTAGAGACAATATCCAAGCAGAAAAAGCAGCAATATCGCTGGAGACGTTAGTCAATGTGATCGGAAATGCAAGAAAAAGAGCTCAATTGTGTATCACCGATAAAGATGACCACTTGGTCTATATCGTTTTTGGAAAAAGTAGTTTAGTTCGTTTCGTTTCATTCCGATATACATGTTATGTTTCTAAATCATGCAATTTAATTGCATGATTCACAGATGAATACATGTACGAATTAGAATAGTTTAGCTAGGTCAGATCAGGTTTTCCTCGGTAACAGCCCAAGCCGAGGTGTGCCGTGCACCCTTGAGTGTGTTACCTGAATAAAATCGGCTGAGTGCCTTAAGCGCTCGCCTTAGTAGTCCGGTGAAGCTGTAAATGCCTAGTAAGGCCAATAGCATAGTCGTTCGAAAAAAAAGAAAAAAAAAATTTTTTTGGGAATCACCAGATTAAATTGTTAGTGTGAGCTTTATGAACCTAAAAAGTTCTCTGTAACCTATTTACCTGAACATTTCGCTCATAAACGTTTAGGAGATACTCAGCGTCGACGACAGTGCCACCTGGTTTGTAGCGCTGTACCTTAAGCTGTTGTGCTGGAGTTGCCCAACTATATACATCATAAATAATATACATATATTAGATATTTAACAATTAACTTAAGTTTAAAAAGTGACTGAAAGGAGCACACATGGAGATGACCGAAACTTTGCAGGATTCCATTGCTATTTCTTTAATTTCTGTTTCCTTAAAAAACACAATGTTTGTGAATAAATCATCTAATTTGATAGATTATAATTTAGCAAACACAATATACAAATGATCTAATTGTCAGGATCAACAACCTATAAGTAATAAAGTCACAGTACCTCTCCATTCTTAAAAAAAAAACCTTTTTAAATTAAAATAAACTGTTAGGTTTGCCTTATAAAATGAACATTAAAAAAAAATATATATATCTCTTCTGCTGTCACTCGGATTCGAACTGGGGTTACATGGATTTTCGATACAACTGATTTCCATGTAAGCTATTTTTGTTTTGACTGAGGCGGCGAAATTTACCTTTATATCCTAGCTATATTTTTTCATTGCCTAAAAACTCAGTTAAATAAGTTTTCTATGAATAAAAACTACCCCCGAAACTACCTATATACTAAGTTTCACGGAAATAGATGATGCCGTTTCCGAGACCCTGAATATATACAAATATAAAAATATACAAGAATTGCTCATTTAAAGATATAAGATATGGTTATAATTATCCTTCATCCTTAAATTGATTATTTAGGAACATGAGTTGCAAAGGTCTTTGGTATAAAATATATTGCAAATAAATACTAAAATCATTAAATACTTTTTTTTCTATAAAAATATTAAATTTTTAATGTAGAATAATTAACTTAAGTAAAATTACACCTACACAAGGTATTCTTTGATAACTCATTTCAAAAATAGTAAGTTACTGAAAAATTGATTACTAATAAGTAAATATACAGACATATTAGCATAAAGAAAAACAAGATCAATGTTACAAAAATAAAGTACTTAAGGTCAACAACTAAGATTTGACTAGCAACTAATTAAATATTTGAAAAACATACCACTCATCAACTTGTATACCCATCACTTCAGCATATCTGTGTAATTGACTTTGATATGCTTCTAGCAGTGTGTAGTCATAACCTTTGATTTGAAGGTTTAAACAATCATATACTGGCTCATCTGGTTCGAGACTCTAAAACATTGTAGACATAATCTTTTGAGTACATACATATATATTCCATATAATCTACACTAATATATTAAAGAGGTAAAGTTTGTGAGTTTGTGACATTGTAGAGGGTAATCATAGGAACTACTGGTCCAATTTGAAAAACGCTTTCAATGTTTTAGAGTTCATGTATAGAGGAAGGTTATAGGATATATATCATGACACTAAGACCAATAGGAGTGGAGCACCAACGAAAAATATTTCAAAATCTGGATTTTTTCCCTCTTGTGAGCTTCCACTGCGTGTTAGTGTTAGCCCAAAGTAATAATTACTATGCAGATGAAGACACAGGCAAGGGCTAGTCTCAAATAAAATTTATGAAAGATAAGATATTGTATAAAAATATTGTATACAAAACTAATACTAGGAAACTGAACATGATTATATAAATAAACTTTATTATTCAAAAGAAGTAAAATAATTATTCAATATAGACTTTTTAGATAATTAGTTTCCTGAATACTTGACTAAAAGTAAAAAAGCAACTAAAGTGGTATATGTCTAATTAGAATTATGTTATTTGTATGCGTAAATTGATCAACAAACTACTAAGTGTTAATATATATAAAAAAAATGTTACAAGCAATAGATATGTCATAAGTGAAATATTGAAGGATAATACTCACGTACAATTAAATAATCTGGTTCATATAGGTCGCTTTTAAGTCTATTTTGTTGACACTGCGATATAGGTACAGATAATGCTTTAGGACTCAGGCAGTGTCGTATTTTTGCCTGCAAATAAATTATAAAAGTTATCGTAATATTTCAAACTGGCAGCTAAGAATTGTGTAAAATATGCGTCAATATTGTCTCAAACAAACATATTGTATAATAATATATGTATTCTATAATAAACTGTTCTGTTCCTATATTGCGATACTGTAAATTTAGTCTTTTTCTTATATTCTTTTTTGTCGAATGAACTATACTTACTAAATTAAATATTCTATTAGCAAACATAATAATAGTTTATTTTTGAACTGGTTTTATTCTTGTTGTTATTCAAATGACAAAGAGTGTGTTATGAAATCTTATTTTATCAAAGAAAAATCATTGGCACAAAAGTGAACAAATATACTTCAAAATATCTTTCATGTTTCAGGTTATGTGACACTATTGCCTGATAGTTCTTTACTTTTTCCCCTAACTCTAGCACAACATACCACTAAACCTTGATTTTCATATATCAAATACTTGCTAAACTTGCTTGTGGTAACTTAATTTGTGTTTCATCATACATTATCATACGACTCAAATTTATATAACATTATAACATTGTCATAAGAAGCAGTAGCAGGAAGGGAGATCACATATATCCAGTAGCGGATTTACACTCTTGGCCGCCCTATGCGCCAGGCCATGTAGTAAGTACCAGCTACCCCAGTGTCAGTGAATTTTTTTTTACGATTGGCCGCCCCTAATTTCTGGCCGCCCTAGGCCCGGGCCTCCTGGGCCTTAGGGCAAATCCGCCACTGCTTATATCAATTCGTGGTCACCACTCTCTACTGATATTTTGTTTATTCAAAAAGTGTTTATGAAAAAAATAAACGTAAAACTAAACTTATTGTATCACTGTATAATACAAAAGCCAAACATATGTGTAAAATCCACAGTGAGACAAGTTTTGTTAAAAAAACTTGTTTATTTTTATCCATGATCACCAATAAAATTAACAAAAACCACAAACATATTTCTTTTTCAGTTCCTTCTCTAATTCCATTTCTCTCTAGACACGTAAATACCCTAAATATAGAGGGAACTCCTAATCTGGCAAGAGCAACAAGTTCACTGAACAAATAGGAGAAGTAGGAAAAGGATTTCCAGTCCGGAGAAGTTGTTAAGGTCTTGCTAGAACAATAGCGTAGTCAATTAGAAAAGTAAAAAAAAGGATGTAATAAAATCCTTCTTAGTTATAATATCATTGGATATAGCATACTGTATTTATATAGTAATAGGTTTACAAATGTATTTATGTAATAGAATACAATGATATTACATTTACATTTGTAATATCGTTAAATAGAATACTACATATAAATAAATCTACGATTTATATACTAGTACTACGATATATTTATATATCGAAATAAAAATCAATAATTAAATGATATTAAAAACGATATCTCTACAACAACACCATTGTCGCTGCAATGAAGCTGCTGATGTTATATGTTAATATAGGGCTTGTATAGTGCCTCTATTATAAACTCTTTTGCAAAAAAACCGGCAATATATATTTTTTGCTATTTCAACGATTTTTACAAGAAAGAGCTTTTGAATTTGCACGATTTTTTACATACCAAATTTAAATTTTTAAAGTAACAAAAGGTAACTAACATTTGGCGCCGCCATGTGAAATGGTTTTTTACTTATTAAAATTTTAAAACTTTTTGTATATTTTTGCAAATCAGACAATTTATTATTTCTTTTTACATTAAATATCAATGTCTAATATAACTGATAAAGTGATGCGGCAGGTAAAATAAAATTAAAAGAAAATTATTAAAATTGTATGTCCCTCAACAGCTAAATTTAAATCAAATAACTATTCAGAAGACTTGGTAACGGTATTAAAAAAAACGGTTTGATTAAAAGAGTAAATATGCATTGTAATAAATGCAATTGCAGTAAATGCAATAAAGTAATAAACTGTACTCCATGGACTCTGAATAGCCGAAGGAAAATGGTTGAATATAATTTCTGATGAAGCTAGAATGTTTTTATGAGAAGAAGAACGACGCCAGCAAGTGGAGAGGAACACTTTGCGGGAGTATGTTTAAAAAAAAAAATCCATATGACGGATAACGGAGCCACCGTTATAATATTTTGGGCAGCAATTAATTTTACGTAATTTAAAGAGTTAGCTCTCGTAGAAAATGGAACATAAAATGCACACCGACACATTACGAAAATCCTAACTCTACAAGCACAGCCTGCGTTGACTGCTCTTGAGAAAAATTCTATTTTCAGTCAGTTGATATATTTTATGAAGATATATTGATTCGTTGAATATTTCATTTGCTTTACAAAACACTAACTATATTATTATTGATTGAATGTATTGATATATCATAACATGGTGACACTCAATATAATTGGTACAAAACATCGATATATTCTGGTAATGTCCTTTTCGATACGTAACTTTCTTACTGTTTCTTTTAAATTTCATGTGGCAACATTGCAGACATCAGTGAAATGGGAAGAAAATTGTAACAGCAAAATTTGTGTTCTGTAAAATATCTAGGAAGGTACAACGTTAATGGTGATCGATTTACGTTAATTATTTTTAGGTCATACCCAAGGTATGGCATCCACTGGAAGTACACCTTTTCCTAAATGGCAATTGGCCATTCTTCTTAGTGCACCTTTGGCTATAGGTTTAGGTTACTTATATTTACGGAATAGATTAGAAGATCCCGAAAAGAAAAAAGTAGCAGATTTAAAAGCAAAGGCGACCATCTCTCTGGATAATGAGGAAAATAACGCTAAAACGGCGGAGAGTGCTATCGATCGCGCTATGAAGCTGAAGGCAGCCGGAAACCGGGCTTTTCACTCTGGGGAGTATGATAAAGCCATCACATTGTACAATGAAGCGATTGAAGCTTGTCCTCCTGATCGTTCAGTGGATCTTGCAACGTTTTATCAAAACCGTTCAGCATGCTACGAGAAACGTGAGATGTGGGAGCAAGTTAAAGAGGATTGCACTTTTGCGTTGAAACTTAACGAGAAATACGTGAAGGCATTCCTGCGACGGTCACGCGCTGCTGAAAAAAGCGGTGACCTAGTCCTAGCCCTGGAGGATGTAACATCTGCATGCATACTTGAAAGATTTCAAGTACAAAGTTCTCTTGTTAATGCTGATCGTATATTGAAAGCCTTGGGGAGGCAGCATGCTCGTGAAGCACTCGCCAAACGTCGACCTGTCATGCCATCAAAACATTTTATCAAAACATACTTCTCAGCATTCTCTGAAGATCCTATTACTCATATCCAATTAGAAGACAATGCTGTAGGTGGCTTTACCAAAGCTAAACAAGCTCTCGATAAACAAGACTATGAATCAGTAGTTGACGAGTGCACAGTGGAGGTTGATTCCAATGGTACATACATAAATGAAGCATTGCTTTTACGTGCTACCTTCTATTTGTTGTTGGGACGTCATGAAGAAGCTCAGGCTGATCTTGGCAGAGTGATTGATAGCAATGCTGATATTAAAATAAGAGTCAATGCTCTGATAAAACGAGCTTCATTGTTCACACAATTGGAAAACACTGAACGGTGCTTGGAGGACTTTGCTCAGGCTGCACAATTGGACCCAAATAATTCAGATGTCTATCACCATCGTGGACAAGTATACATGCTATTGGAGCGTATGGATGAAGCAACAGCAGAGTTTGCGAAAGCTGTAGAACTCAATCCAGACTTTTCTATTGCATATATCCAAAAGTGTTATGCTGATTACCGTCATGCTCAGATAAATAAGAATGTTGGTGCTCTGACGCAAGTCAGGGCAGACTTTGAAAATGCATTGGAAAGATTCCCACGCTGTGCTGAAGCGTACATACTTTATGCTCAGGTATTGTCCGATCAACAGGAGTGGGGACGTGCAGAAGCTCTATTTGACTCAGCTCTAGCAGTTGATCCGAACAATGCTACTCTGTATGTCCACAAGGGACTGGTACAACTGCAAAAGAGCACAGATTTTGATAAAGCTGTGAAATTGATCAACAGTGCTATAGAAATGGATGACAAATGCGATTTTGCATATGAGACTTTAGGCACTATAGAAGTACAAAGGTGAGATATGTCTCCTAAATTTATTTTTAGATTTTAATGTTGATTGATTTTATTAAGCTGTGTTTTTAAACAATTTATCAAAGTTTGGTATTTAGCTATTGAAACATTTTATTCATTTTAAATATTACAGTTATGTATGGTTCTGTCTATTTTTTCTATATATATATCATAGGAGGGAAACGAACAGACAGGACACCTGATGTTAAGTGATCACTGCAGTCTATAGACATTAGCACCATCAGGGGAGCTGCATATGTGTTACTAGTCTGTGTTTGGGCGGAGAGAGGGGCAGGCGAGGGGAGAGGGAAGGGAAGATCGGCTTTCAGTGCTCTCACTGACTGAACGAACAATGCAAGCACTGTTCGTTCACATCAGTTTTCTGTGAGAGGGTGGTATTACCCCGGTGTGCCTATCTATTCATACTGAAACTGGTAATAACTTTAGAGTAGCTCTACCACCTACAATACAATTTCTACAATCTATACAAAAATGGTTGTAGTATACAGATACTGTTTCACAAGTGTGTATTTTGTAGCACATTGTCAATTATGTTATCAATGAGTTATCACAAGGTGAATAAACACTTTGAGATATGATTGGTATGCTCCTATAATCTGATCTATCCCTTTCAATACAATTCATGTTATGTAATTTTATGAATTATTATTGGATAGTACTTTTTATATGAATATTGATATTCTCCTAGGTTTCTTTAGTTTTATATTGTTATATATAAATGTTAAATCAAATAAGTATACTAAAAACGGGTTTAGAATGGCAAAAAATTACTATTGCGATTATTCTACCAGTCCTATGTTATGTAACCAAGGTGCAGGTTTTAATATTTTTTAGATGAATTCTTGAAAATTACTGTTTTCAAATACCTTTTATTTCATTTGATTGTAAATAAAACTTCGAATATATATTGTTGAAAATAAAATGTCCGATAGTATACTGTTGGAAATAAATGAAATGTCTGGTAGTTATGCAGCAACTGCCTATATAAGGAGCTGCACTTACCATGTTGACTCACTCTTTCGTTGGCTGTCTTGACCGTCGTCATAGTGTGGGTAGCCCTGTCCAACTGATTATCTGCTATTTAAAAGTGATTAATAGTTAGAATATATTCTTAATAGTTTATTATTTTAAATTGGCCAGTCCCTCTTTATTTATTTTTTATAATCAATAATAATTGCTTTTTCTAACAATATATATTTTGAAATTATTATTTTTTTCCTTTCAGAGGTAACCTCAAGAGGTCGTTGGAACTGTTTGAAAAGGCTATATCATTAGCAAAAACAGAACTTGAGATGACTCACCTGTTTTCATTGAAAGATGCAGCCGCTGCTCAGCTTAAGGTGTCTGAACGCTGGGGACTCGATTGGACTGTGAGCTAGGCTTTCCCTAGCCATTCTGCCACAAATTCAACGAGAATAATACCTGGCCGTCCATGTTAGCCAGATATGTTGGAAATTATAGTACCTTTCCATTTGAAATTGTTACATAAATTAAAAGTACTTTTACCTTCTAGTTCTTAGTTAAATTTTAATGATTCATTTCCAATATATTCTTAATTCTTCAGTTACTTAATATTGTCAACATAGGTCTAAAAATTTTGTGCCAGTATGTATTCTCGTTGTAAACTTGCCGCCGCTAGCTCCTGTAATTTTTAACCAAATGTTGACAATGAACAGTTTAATTTTTTTTTTTTAATTTAGGTGTTCTGTTTATATAAAAATATATAATTATATTATCTTGAGCATATATACTATACACTTTAATTTAAAAAAAATATATAACAATTTGTGTAAAGTTTTTCTTTTGTAATAAAGACATTTACAGGTACAATAAACTAGATGTTCAAGTAATTAATGTAAAATTAACTTGTTTGCCCTCGATTTGCTTTAGTTTTATGGTTGTACTACATTAAAATGTAATATAGATGTCATAGAATAACAAATTTAGATGAGATTCGTAAACTCCTTGAATATTTTTAATAATTAAAGTAGTACTAAATTGTAGGTACATGTTACTTCGGTGTGGTATAAAAATTTAGCTAACAAAATTTACTTCACATTGAAGGCACCAAGTACCTGATTACATTTACAAAATTGTTGTGTAGTATATAAAGTGATATGTTTTTGCATTTACTGTAACAAAATTTAAGGTGACAATGTTTAATTGAAAGATTCATGTCATGTAGTTATTTGCATGTTCTTTGAAAAAGTTTATTGGTGAGTGTTATTTTCCGCTCACCCAACTTTCTCAGATCATTCCTTCCTTAAATTGAGGTTGATATCGTTTAACACTTGTGATAATTAATAGAATATACATAAACAAACCTTGATTTGACTGGAAAGAGTGTTGTCTAATACTGGTAAATTAAACATTTCAATTGTGTCCTCATGAGGAACAACCTTTTATGATTGACCACAGAGTAGCAGTTCTTTTAAGGCTGGTTATATCATCATGCTGTAGTCACCATTTAACATGCAATACAACCATGAACAAGAAATGTATGATTATGGTTTGTGAAGTGTATATGTGCTTGTAAATTTAAAATGGGTCGAAAATGAATTTTGCACTTGTTTATTGTAGTCCGGTGAGCCTATAAAAGCCTTGCAAGGCCTGTAGCATAGTGAGTTCGAAAAAAAAGGATTTGTTTACAGTTTCGATAAGTTTGACTTACTAAGTTTACATTGTGAAAATATTGTACTTGTAATGTTTGATATTTATAATATATCCTCGTGGTAAATTCTTATATTAGAGTAAAACAAATTATACATTGTAGAAAATTTTTCAAAACAAGTTCTGTGTGCTTTTCTGAAGTTTATGTAGTTATAATATTCTAGTCTAAAAAATTGTCATTTGGTCCCTGTTTAATTCTTTATTTAAATATACCCTAGTGACACATGTCGCGATACTTATTCATAACCGTTATATAGTTGGTAATATTTGGTGAAACGGCTAATATACTGTATGTAGAAGAGGAAACGAAAGTTTCCAATTTATAATACATGAGCTGCGGCGTGAGAGTGTAATCGACGATGTCTTTATTGTAGTTTTAGCTTGTTTTGTATTTAGTTTCGGGGCCAAAACTAAAAACGCTACAACTGGTCGAGTTTTGTTGTTACTGTGTTTATTTAGGCCACAGACGAGGGTGGGTAAAATTGCTCGATACGAGTTTTGCGGCGCTGTGATGTGTAAACGGTGCATTCAACACATTTTTATTACTATCTTTTTATTATCAAATCGTGCCTAATCTAGCTATATTTTAATAAATTTACAGTAATTATTGTTACAATAAAATTATAATCAATTGAAATTGTTGATTGCAAGCCTGTTTTGAATGCACCATAAGATAGATTGCGAATATAGTGAAGCTCGTAAGAGGGTTCTATAGAGTTGTTACCTCACCGATAGTGGATAGATATCAATTTATTGAAACTACGAAATAAATTACTGAAGCAAATGTTCGTTTTTTATTTACTCTCTGTATACCTGTGTTCCCATGAAAATGTTTTGATGTTTCATGGGAACTAAATTTCTATGTGGAATATTTATAGTTTTTTTTATCTTTAGCAACCAACCTTGGTCCAGTGAAGCTGTTACGATCTTGCTAGGTTGATAAATATTAAAAAAGCAACCGATTTTCCAGATTATTACTGCCATTGACTAGTAGCCAATAATATTACAAGTGTCGTGTGATTATTTCAATGTTCCAACAAGATGGTGGTTCCCTTGTCAGAACTTTCCAAGGAGTTTTTTTGGCACCTCAAAATTCATGAGTCGTGCTATTATTTTCCATTCACTTATACACAATAACCCAACTTATAACTATAAATATAACTTATGAAATAGCTGACCAATATTTAACAAACAATCTACTTAAAAAACTGTATTATTGATATTGACGATTGACCTTGCGTGTGGTACATCCATGTATGATATAGTGCTGCATACGTTTCGTGTTCTTTTTCAAAAATGGCTAAACGTACAATAACTTTGTTCAAAATTTGTGGTAGTTTCAAGTATCATACTAAAATAAAATACGTTTTAGGACAGAGGAAGCGAGCTAGAACTGAATTTCGAAACCTTTGATCTATTTGAATGTTTAAGGATGCTCATGAGTTGTGGAGACTTTTGAGACATCATTTAGAATGCCATAATAAGGTTTTTATAAATTTTTGCTTCTCTCATTTCATTCCAAGGTAACAAGCCTAAGTTATTATGTTAAACTGTAAGAATTGTACTTATTACTTAGAAACAACCACCTATTTGTCTTTGATGATATTATATCAATAACCATATATGTGCAACAATAAATACACGAAGTTCGATTCAATTAAATGGACGATGCAGAAATAATAGTCACACAACAATTAACTTTTATGTAAGAAGTGTTAATAGTTACATATTACACATGTACAGATGTGACGTTTTCTGTAATTTTTTTAAAATTAAATCTAGGTGGATAGGGATATAACATGTCTAATTTATGGATTTACAAATACTATTGTTTATTATATTATTTATGAATTATATATCTGAAATAGAATCTTTATTGTGTTATAATGGTACATTTACAAATAGGAAATTTGGACAAGATCCTATGTACGGTGGTATGTTTACGCCTCATCAAAAAATTATAAAACTGCGATGTTCGTTGACAGTCCTCTGTCCAGGTTAGTGAAAAATATATTTTAGATATATTTCATTGAGACTTTATACAGATATAGTTAAAATATTATAATAGTGATTGTTGCAGTGTTTATAATTGTCTTAAAGAAAAATATATAATTAAAAACTATATTGTGTATGAACAAAATAAAATTATTTGAAATAGTTGGTAAACTGTACCTTATAAATTCTTAAATGTAAAATAGAGAACAGTTGCCTCTGTGTTCTTAAGGCGTAGATATCATTTTAATCATCCATCTTGTAGTCCGGGGAAGTTGTTGCTGGGTTAACAGCGTAGTCATTTCGAAAAAAAAAAAAAAACATCTAAATACTAGCTTGTCTTAAGTATACAGTTGGTCTTATGAGGGACTAAAGGTTTACTAATATTTATATTTTACCAGTAATTTTGTGACTTTACAATATAAACCTTAATAACAATAAAATATAGTCTAGCGCCACATAGTCTATAATAGTAAAATTGATATCAAGAAAAATCTCCAACACGAAACTTTTAGGCGTTCGTATTTTTATGATGTTTTTTAACAATTTTAGATGAAATATACCTGTATAACGTATTAGTAACAAGTTACTTATATTCAAGTATGTATACTAGTCTTTACAAATACTTATAAGGATAACTAAATAGCCAAAATGTAGTCCGGAGAAGCTGTTAAGACCTTGCTAGGTCAATGTAGTCCCGTGAAGCTATAAAGGACTTGCAAGGCCAATAGCATAGTCAGTTCGAAAAAAAATGGTAGATCAATAGCGTAGTCAGTTCGAGAAAAAAAAAAGGCAAAGCTACGATAGTTCAGTACCAATTTTTCTTCTGTTTATCAACAGATTTTCTTTATAATTTATCTTGTAGCTATTCATGAGCTTTAGAGTCAACAAAGCAACTTGGAAATCGGTTTTTTTCTCTACTATCGATGAGTCCAAGTCTTCACTTACACGGCTCTATTCGTTATACTTCACGCTCTTCGTGTCTACAATTTATAATTTTGTATAATATACTCAACACATGCTTTCTGAAATAAGATTGTTAACACATGAAGAACAACCTTTTTACCTCTTAATATGAGCAATTTTCGACGTCAGGATGGTCACTAGTTATTAATTAGTTATACGCGTAGCAATAGATATTATATTTTAATGAATTAAAAAAAAAAACACTATTATCTATACTACTAATATTATGAAGACGTAAAGTTTGTGACGTTGTGACGTTGTAGAGGGTAATCTCAGGAACTACTGGTCCGATTTGAAAAATTCTTCCTATGTTATATAGCTCATTTATCGATAATGATTATAGGATACATATCATCACGCTAAGATCAATAGGAGCGGAGCACCAATGAAGAATGTTTCAAAATCGGAGTTTTTTTCCTCTTGGGAGCTTCCGCTGCCTGTTAGCGTTAGTTTTTTTTTTTTTTTCGAAATGACTACGCTATTGACCCAGCAAGGTCTTAACAGCTTCACCGGACTACTAAGGCGAGCGCTTAAGGCAATCAGCCCATTTTATTTTGGCAACCAGCTCAAGGGTGCACGTCACACCTCGGCTTGGCTGTAGCCTTTTGCATGCAAAATCGCGACCTATCTTAGCTAACCTAGCTAACTATTCATATATGTATGAGTTGTTGAAACGTATATGTGTACCACGCATACACGCCTCAACAACTCCTCCATATATTTATTATCGGAAAATTGAGAGTTTTTCTGTTCGATAAGGGGAAAAAAAAGTAAACCCTTCCACTTTCATGTGTGCGTGTGTAGGCGTGCACGTGTGTGGGGGTGATCGTGTAGTGTTGTAGCGGTGATGTATATTTATGTGTCACCGTATCGCGCAAGCAACGCACTCAAGGGCTCCTTACCGAGGGATCGAACCTAGGCTTGAGCCGCTGCCGTGGGAGGCCTAATCGGGTAAATTAGCGTTAGTCCAAAGTATCTATTTCACGTGAACGAAGTCGTGGGCAGAGGCTAGACAATAATAATACATAACTCTCATAAGTACGACAATCCTAACGATAATTCATATACTGAAATGTATCAAGCCGTTTATATTGCAGAGCGTGCCAAAGAAATAACAATTACGTACAAACTCGTAATTGAAAACATCATCCTTCATTCATTATGTATAGAACTAATATGAGTTGTTTTAGTAAAGGTATTGTCATGCAAAAGCATTTTTCAAGAGTTTTTAAAGCGTTTGCAAAGTTTTTAAAGAGATTTTGTGTGACATTTGGTGTTTGAAAATGAAATGTATACTTTTATAATTTCAAAATCAATGGTATTGCCCGGTAACCATATTTATTCTTCTTTCATAATTCAAGAAGCTTATGACGCTGTCATTTATAGATGATTTATAGAAAAGATTAAATTCAATATAATTTTAGTTTATACATTAAAACAATGATATGAACTTGTGACTTTGACTCCATTTGACTTACTAGTAAAAATGTGGGAAATGTGTTTCATATTCATTTGTTATCTCAAAATAAGTGCCGCGTTATATTGTTATAACTGTTCGTCGACTAATCACGAGTGGAACGGCTGCGAGGGAGATTTTGTGCCCTCCATTTTAATTTTCAATAACACTAGGAATTATTTAATTAATTGCACTGGAGGTACGGTAAATGTTTGTTGCTAGTTTGATTTTCAATAATACTAGAAATTATTTAATTAATTGCAGTAGAGATACGGTAATTGTTTGTTGCTAGTTTGATCTTCAATAGTACTAGAAAATATTTAATTAATTGCACTGGAGGTACAGTAAATGTTTGATGCTATTTTGATTTTCAATAATACTAGAAATTATTTAATTTATTACAATAGAGATACGGTAAATGTTTGTTGCTAGTTTGATTTTCAATAATACGAGAAATTATTTAATTAATTGCACTGCAGGTACGGTAAATGTTTGTTGCTCTTCTATTTAACTACTAGACTACTTCAAATTTCATGTATTATTGAAACTTAGGAATAATTTGATAAAATGTATTGATTTAATGAGATAACTATGAAGGTCTCATCATTATATAATTATTAATAAGCTAGATTTAGGCTTAATCATATTGCGTATGTTGGATGATTCATGAAGGAGATACAGAGTAAAGAGGCCGATACATACGTTACATGCAGCGGACCTTCTGTATCCAATGTGTGCAATTGCTTCCAACCAATTTAACTCCATTATATACCTTTTTCATGTTGACAGATAATGCAATGTGTTTTGTGAGATCGTGGTCTGCGCGTGCTCATCATTCGTGGATAGTACAGCGAGGTTGTTATCAACCTTCCAATGACGACCCATTGCCAAGAAGCATGACAACCCCTACACGGGCAATGACTTGTAAAAGTGATAGGTTGGCTATCTTCTTACTAACATCTTATGCACAAAGGTTGTTAAATATAGTATGGAAATTCGTAAGCTCTTTCTGAAGAGTGAATAAGTGAGAAACTGTTTTATAACCTGATAAACTAACTCTTAAGCTTATAATACTTTTAATTATCTAATAATATGATGAGGGTGAAGTTAACTGATGATGAAAATTACTCATATAGTTGCATAGGCTTGCTTCGTAAATCTACATTTTTTTTTAATATCAAAGGAGGCAAACGAACTGGTGGGTCACGTGATGTTAAGTGATCACCACCGTCCATAGACACTAGCGACATCAGGGACGTCGCAAGTGCGTTGCCAGCCTGTATATGGGAGAAGGGGGAGGGGAAGGAAAGGGAAAGAGGGACGTGGGCCTCCGGCTCTCTCACTGACCGAACGAAACACAACAATGCAAGCACTGTTATTTCACGTCGGTTATCTGTGAGAGGGGTGGTACTACCCCGGAGGAGCCGACCCATTCATGCTGAAACCAAAAATAGCTTCAGCGGGGCTCTACCACCTACAAAAGTAAGAACGCAAGGTAATCATTTTTATTTATTTTATATTTACTAATTTTAGTGGATGTAGTAGTCTAAGTAAGAAATATGAACGAATAAATAATTTACATCAATCTCATTTATTATAAAATATGAAGAATATTAATATCTCTAGTTAAATATCTATTTAATAGAAATGGGTTTATAATTGTCTTTAACTTAACCTATTTCGTTTGGAAGTTTATGATATTATACTGAAAAATATAAAAAAATGATAATATTAAAAACAGTATAATTCTACAGTTTTGTAGGTTGATATTGCTTCTGACAAACAAAAGATATTCACCGTGCATAACCACCTACCTTAAATTCGAGCTGGTTTTAATTCTGACTTGTATTTTAATTTTTCATTGACATGTATAATTATCGTAAACGTTTTGCCCTCATAAAATAAAGCGTAGGTATTGCTGTATAATCTGTATGCTGGATATTCTTTTCATACATTTTATCAATACTATTTCGCCTTTCTAAAGGAAATTATAATCCTGATTAGGATATGAGTATTAAGTATTATTACTTAGACCTCATGCTAAATTTTAATAAATACTTTCCCTTGATTATATTTTATAAACTGTATTTTAATTAGTACTACTTAGGCCCAGTAAGAATGTAAGTTATTCCTTATCCTCTTAGGTACAGTGAACGAAAAGTATGATGTCATTATGTGAATAAATGTAATATGATTTTATTTTTAAGTTCCATTTCTAAATGCGAAAACATTTTTTTATTTCAGGCTCGCTGAAGCGGAATATAAGGTCTGTCTTTGTAAAGCAGACTGGTGCAATTCAGCGTCCAGCATCCAAACGTATAATATTGTATCTCTACTAAAAATAATGAAACCTATTATTACATACGTAAATAATGCATATAGATACATTATTCTCATTAAGTAATTTAATTAATGGTATGACTCAGGTATTGTAATATGTATATAAACTTAAAACATAAACCCTTCAAATGTTGACTCCATATTCACACTGCAAAGGATCGCAATAAATGTCACTTTATGGACTTATAAGCAGCTTTCACTTTATCTAAGGTGCTTCTGTCTATTTCTGCGAAAAGGATGGTAAGAAATGTCTGTGTCAGTGGGCCGCGTCCGCTGTGATCTCAGGTTCGCTACGTCGATCGTGTTTTTTTTGTAGACATACAGTCTACACCTACATAATTAGAAAAATGGAAAATTATCACTGGAAATGCATTTGAAAGCAAAGAAATGTTCTCTTTAAAGTTATCATGAAGTATCAATTTAAAATTATTATTAACGAAGAAGATAAATATAGATTTATAATTATGTTTTTATTGTAAACAAACTCATTATACAAAACTATTCCTAATATGAAATTAAACGTACACAAATTTAATAAATAAGATTATACATACAATAAAGTACATAGGTACAACGAATGCCATTAGACATATGTAATGGCTCAATACATTATATCAGATGACTTAATAACAATTATACTATGAATCAATCCATTATTTTTGTAAATAATGGAAGATTAAAAATACGACGAGAGCTGAATGATACCAGCCGGTGGGGTCATATTAATTTTAACACTTTAGAAAATAAAATGTTGGACGATCCTTAATTTTTAAGTAATATTTCTCAGAAGTGGGAAGAAATATCACATTTATTGTTGTTCCACAAGTACTAACATCTAATCTATATTATAAGGTTTGAAAGTTCACCTATCTTCATCTTCTGAATCGCTATTATTATCGTCATCTGTAAGATCATCAACAGCAGCACTGGTATCACTTGTAAACGCTTGTGCAATAAGCCCAGTTAAACTAGTTTCATTTCGTTTCCCTTTTAAAAAGCTATAAACATACTCTTGTATAGAATCTGCATCGAACGGTAGAAAATCATCAAGGCTTATTTCTCTTTTAGGTCGTAGTTCTTTTGATGAATAATTATTATTTTCACCACTGTCAACTACACCTTTTCTATATACTTCTAGAGGAACTTCACTACCATCACTTACGTCGTATTTTATACCGATATCCGCTTCCTGAATTTCTATAGATCCAAGACCGTTGTCGACTAAAGATTTTAAATTTTGAAATCGGCTAGTTCTATTTATATCCGATGATTTTTTAATATTTTTATCTTTAATTGGGTGTAAATGTTTTACTTCATTGGTTTCGTTAGGTTTTGGTATCTCATTGTTTATTGTGTGATCATTATCGGTTGGTTTTTGCTTAGAACTATACGTTTTTACTTTAGAATGTCCTTGTATTATTAAGTACATCGGTACTTCTGAAGTAGATTTAAAATATTCAGAATTTTTTGAAGCTGTAAGTGGTGATGGGGTAGTATAACGCATATTTAAATATGGATCGTGAGTAAATACATGAGAATTCTCTTTTGGAGCCAATGTACTTCCCGTAAATTTGTAGTGTGGTGGTGGTGGTTGCATGGTCTGCATTGTTTCAAGTTTTATTTCTTCGATTCTCTGTTTGTGAATAATTGGTTTATTCTCAGATGCATGAGCATAAAGATTATCTTCAGGCCTTTCTGGACCATTGATTAAAGGCATTGACATCATCGGACCTAACATATCGAAGATACTTACTTCTGGATTTGGTTTCGCATTCTGATCATAGGAAACTGTCGTTGGCTGAGATAATAAAGTAGTTTGACTTTCAGTTGTCGTTTCTTCATAATATTCATGATTATCGGTCGTATCTGTTGTAGTTTCGAAAGTTGATACTTCTGTAGGCCGGGTAACTGGTGTAAATGCTACTGAAATTTTTTCTGCGGTGTGTATCGGCGGTAATACTGTAGGTAGGAACGTGGGTAATGTACTGGTAGTCACTGACGGTGGTAGCGAACTTTCAGATAACGTAGGTTTATAAAACAAATATGGCTGGCTGACTAATTTTATATGCTCTTTAAGTATAACATTATGAGTGTCATTTTCAGAATCAATCTCTTCAATCGGTGTTGTTGGACCCCAGCCAGCATAATCACTGCTTACTGCGTTGTTCACCATATATTTTGTGTCATTTACACCAACAACCCAATGCTGATTAGTCGTAGATGATTGGTATATTAAATTAGCTTCTTGTAATGCGTACTCAGTTGTTAAAATACCTGGAAGTTGGGTTGTATTGGGAACAGATAATTTTGGCGGACTTGTTAATTTTATATGCGAGGTCAGTTGGTGATTAGGCGATAACTTGTCATCCGTAAGGATAAAAAGTTGTGGTTGATGTCCCGGAGGAGGAGGTGGTGGTGGTACTAATATTGTCATCGGATAATGTTCACTCAGCTTATACGTAAAATCTTCATATTTAGGTGGCATCGGTTTCAGTTGTGGCCTTCTTGATGGAGGTGGAGGTGGTGGACGTGATGTAATGCTTGGTTTACGTGATGAAATTCCAAGCATTAGCACTTCATTCTTTTTTTCCGGGTAATGTTGAGTATTCGCATCATCTGCCCAATAATGAACCCGTTCGAGAACGGGTGGTTCGTAATCATATGTGGGATCATTTCGCAAAGGATCACCACGTCCCGTCAACGGCTTCCATTGATCAAAATCCATACGAGGAGAGAATATGGATGCCAAACCGCTCGGATTCAGATTTTCTGTGGCATCTGAAATAAAGGTCACTGATAATAAAAAAAATTAACTACACTCTCATGTGATACACACTTGACCCTTTATTTATTACTCTGTATTTATTATTTTTATAGGCATTTTTATGCGATTTATAATTACAACTTACAAGTTAAATTGGCAGTATCTCTCATAGGGAATAAATCTAAGCCATGTTTTGCTGATCGCTGAGAATGTGTAACTGCTACCGTTACCAGCAACAGCAACTGGAGTGCGTTTATGCTTATCTGAAACAAACAATTACATTAGAAGTAATGTAGGAAGTTTAGACTAAATCTTAAAGCTTTAAGCTATGAAAGATTTTTCATATTTAAGAAACTAAATGGTAGGTTTTTCAATGACATAACAACCAAAAAATTTATAAACAATTCGTGTAACGAAAAATTTTGATTCATCTGACTAAATAATATACTACTTTTTTTATTTGATTGTTAATTGATGAACATTAGGGAAATCGTAAAAAAAATAATTTTAAGTTTACTTTTACAAAATCATGATGGATCTCGGGTATTGTTACAAATTTGTATAATTTAACTTTGAAGTCAGCGTGCGGCTTGATTTTCGACCAATTAGAGCGGTTTCGAGAAATGCTCATTAAAATGGCTGGCCGCATAGCAGGATGAAAAACCAGCTACTTTTATTTATTTCAACCATCCTTTTTGTTCATATAGGAAGGAGAAATATTCGTCCTCATTAACTGTTCGTAAAACTTAAGTATATATATATTTCTCATCGATACACGACCAAAGAAAGTATTCGGAGTAATTGGTACAGTTTTCATGTATAACTGCAATTATTAGTTTCATGTAGGTATAACTGCAATTATCTACTTGTACTTATGTATAATTTATGAAAATGTATTAGTATTGACATGTTATATTAGTCTGGTACAAAGGTATTACTGCTACTATAAATCCTACTCTGTTCAAAAACAAGGTATCAAACCAATTGTGTTCATTACCCAATATTACTGGTAAACTTCTAGGTTACTTAATTTACATAATCGAATCCTGAAATACGTCTTATTGTACTGACTACTATTAACTTGATTTGCAAACATTTGTATGGTAGTTGTATATAACACATTTTTCGTTCGTTTTTCCTACATTGTAATAATACCTTAAATCAAGATTTTTAACCTTCATGATAACGGGTTCAAGCTTCATTTTTTAAAGTATTTACAAAGATGTTGTAGCATTCTGACAAGCAATCAGAAGCTTGTTAACTTGTGAATGTAAGGTACTTAGGCGCAGACCCCGTGCAGGAACAGGTCAATGCACACACCGCTAAATTAGCTATATTAAAATACACCCTTTTAAGCACTACAGAATATATAATCGTAAAAACATACTAAACTATTTATTAAATTATAAGTCACAGAACCGATTAGCGACGCACCACAGTGAGAGAAAAAAAATATATACTTATACTAATATTAAAACATATCAGTAATCGAGTGCCATTGCATAATTCTGCAATTATTCGGAAGTCGGACGAGTTATAACGGTCAATGGTATTTAAAAAAAACCAGACGTCAATCACTTAATGCATAAATTGATTAAAAGAACTGAAGCTAGTCACCTTCATTCAAAAAATCCGTTAAAAACGCGCGAGGTGTCGTTGGTTTCTAGAAATCAAAGAGTCTTGGCACCTGAATTTTAAATATTACAAACACGAAAGTGAATTTGTTTGTTTGTTATGATTTTACGCATTAACTTATCAACAGACCATCAATAAATTTGCAAACACGTTAGTGCTGTCAGTAGTACAGAAAAGGACGTAGCGTAACTTTAATCCTGAAATAATGCATTTTTTCCGAGGTATAAACCACATCTATTTAACGCAGACAAAGGCGCGAGCAAAAGCTAGTACTAATATTTTGAAGAGGATAATGATAACTATACATAGAACAAATATTAACTAAGCAGCATTTGATCCTTTAAAAAAGAAAGGGGACGTACGTAGATCTAATTTTTATGAAATCATGTATTGACACACAAATGAATAGCGCAAGTAGTGCAAGTGTTTATCAGTTTGGCTTGATTTATATTATTTTATGAGATGTAATATCATATTTTCTCAGTTTTAATCGTCTATTTTTTAACTTTTAAAAAGTCAATATAAGAGTAAATGTTTCCTGGCTTCGTGTTCTGTCAAAAAATAAATCTTAACAGTGATGAATACAATTATTCTAAAAGTTTTGGAACGTTTAATTGTATACTTTTGTGCAGAGATTAATTCGTCTATTGCCTTAGTTTCCAAAGTGGTCCAGGTGAACTCCCAGAGATCCACAGGAGACTTAAAGGCGTGACTGAAAAAATGAGGGTTTACCATTCGTAAGCTGGGACCCACGAAAATGTATCTGCTTTTTATAGCGATGAACTAAAATATTGACTTAACTTCTATCAATGTATGCAGATAATATTTTAAAAAGTTTAGAGACTTCTAAAAACTTGCATAATTCATATTCAGTACGCAACACATATTTTCTATCCTTACATATTTTGTCAAGTTTCGGGAATATGGTAGCAATGTAGTTGCAAAGCGTCCCCCGGAACCAGCAAAATTTTGAAAGTGGTCTATGAGAAAAAAACGTCTGGGAACCTCTGGTCTAGCGTGTAAAATAATAAAAAAAGTTAGTAGTGCAAAATGATGTAAGCAATACTTGTCAGGACTTCTACGGTATTAGTAGTAGCTGGCTATCTATGTATAGCTTCAAATTTAGGAATCAATTTACAGACGACAATGTATTATGTATAATCAAAATTGCTTTTTATCGCTCTATCACATTGAATGACCACTCCGATACAGGCTCGACGAAATAGCGGGCCGCTAAATCGACCTCTTTTTATGTGTTCAAATAAAATCGCGTAAACGCATAATAAATGGTCGGTCGCGAAATTTGTGAGAATGCGTAGGTACGTCATGAAAAGCCCACGTACATAGTGCCAGAGTCTACGCGCTAATTGCGATTGGGTCTTAATTCGCAAATTCGTAGTAACAAATGTGTTTCAAAAGAATATAATTATCGCGTTACATATCGTATTACATTATCGCGTAAAATCGTGAATGATAAAGGTCTTATTATAGGAGTTTGTTACCAGGATACGATGTATGCGGTCGCAGTGAAAGCAGCACGTGCGCAGAATTATTAACACCCGCGTTACTGGCCAGGAACCGTACTTAGACTTTTTGCATCTAATTTGCCCTCTTTTGATTGTCCTTTCACTCTTTTCTAGCCAAGGCGTGAGGTGTTTGTATGTTAATTAAATTTAGATTCTAATAATAATGTTTCTTTTCATATATAAGAAGCATTAGATAAAAGTTCCTAAAATCATAAATTTCCTGATAACTAATACTAAGCAGATGGATGTATAATATTAAGAATCATGTTATGAAGTATTAGTTTTTATATTGGACCTTGAACCACCTTTTAGACGACACAAGTAAAATCTTAGAAAAACTAAATAATCTAAAAATAAAATCATTGATAAAATAGATTATTTTTTATAGTATGATCATAAAATAATGATCGTAAATAATATAATAATCACAAGAATACATTTTATATTTTATTTTATTATTATTTTTATTTTATTATTTGTTTCAATTATTATATAATGAAGCTTATATTCTTTGTTTAAAATTATACGTAGATATTATCTTCTAATACGACATGCCAGTAGACAGGAGTAATAGCTGATAACATAAAACGAGTTCTTGTTACTTATGATTTTTAATCTCTATCCCTCATCCAAAATTATTTTTTTATAAACTCAATAAACTTTTGTAACTTTTCTGAAGACGAGTAAAATGCACTCAAAAAATAATGAAAAGCAGTGAAAAGCAATGAAAAACAATTTACATTAGTCGTTGTTCGAGTAATTATTTAAGTTGGTATAATTTATTACTATATTATGAGACTAACTTCTGTCCGCGACTTCGTACGCGTGGAATAGTTACTTTAAGCTAACGCTAACACGCAGCAGAAGCTCTCAGAAGGAAAAAAACGATTATGAAACATTCTTCATTGGTAATCCGCTCCTACTGGTCCTAGTGTGATGATTATTTGGTAAATGAACTATTAAAGAATTTTTAAAATCGCACCAATAGTTCCGGAGATTAGCCCATTCAACCTTCTAAACAAATAAATCCTTCAGCTTTATAATATTAGCATAGATTACTACTCTTCTCTCGTACTTAACTCCAGTCATCATTCAAATTACAATAACTTTTGATAGAGTGGACTGATTTTAATGAAACAATTATTTACTCCTGAGTATATGCTTTGTGCTTTCCTTACTGAGGTTTTATTGTGAACTCAGTACTTTAGCAGTAATGCATGTTCATACAGACAGGCAGACAATTCAAAAATGATTTAAATGTTTTATTACTTGTTCCTTGACACTTGCAACAATTTTTTTCGAAAATCGAGTACATACACGGTAGATTTACATTTATAGATGCAGAAGAAAAAACAAATAATAATTAAAAGCAAGTATATACTTTTCTTACGAAATTTATTTGTAAACAATGTTATGGGTTTACATCTCATATCGTGTCCACTCATTACTGAATGTATAGTCTTTACAAAAGTCGTAGATTCTTAAAACTTTAATGAAGATTGTACGTCCGAGAACAGTGCACGAGGATTTAATAGTCTTTTACGAAATATAAATCTAATAACCATTGTTTAAATAGTGATAGAACCTGAATAATGTTCTACTGCAGAAGCTACACATTCGCAGCTACTTCTTCCACAACGCAGTACAGATTACACTGCCGTGTTCCGGTCTAAAAAATGTGTTTGGCAACACACGGGTCGTTTTGTTTTAGACTTTTGAAATAGTAAGCTATTAGCAATTGACTTTAACTAGAACTGTAGTTCAGTTATATGCTGCTTAAAACAACTTATGTACTAATCACTTTTTTATTGCCAAAGGGTAACGGACAGGCAAACAACCCACTTAATAATCAGTGGTTACGAGCAATTGGTTATCACTGATAGGTTGCCTACCTTGAAGATGTTGTAGTCCCCTTTTGAATAGTCTCATGTTATAGCTCTCGGGACAAAACCGTGCTAGGCAACCCACGTCACACGGCTGACATATGCAAACAGAAAACGAAAATAATTTTAACTTCACTAATCACTAATCCTACGATATTTTTCAAGTAGGTAACAAATTCATTTTTAGAGAAGATAATATTATGAGAATAGTTAAATCTAAACGTAAATATTTGTTAATCTATATGCATTTAGAACATGGACCTTACTATGTACATAAATAAAAATCAATTGCCAAATGTATGAAAGCGCATTCAGAACGTCTGCATTTATCTTGTTAATTTTTTTTATCATGTTTGTGTATTCGTCGAGACTTGATTTGTATGAAAGATACAATTACAGAAAATCGTACAGAAAATAAACAATTTGTATCAAAAAATATCCACATAAACAAGTGCGTAAATGAACGGGAGAACGGGACAGAAGAGAGAAGGGCAGTCTTCAAAAATATTCACGTAAGTAAAGGGAAGAGGATTTGATGTAATTTTCTTTGTACACACGTAAAAAGCAGGACGGGCAGCTAATGTAATACATATATCTAAAATAAATAAACTTCGATACTGTTGGCATATAAGAATTGTTATGGAGATTTATATGCTATCTTTTTCGTTGTAACTTCCTACTAGATTGTGCCCAATGATATACTGTGTATCAACTTCTGTACTATTCAACTGAACGCAAACGAAAATTAGTAAGCATATCCTCAGTATCTAAACAGCAAAATGAACACCCAAAAATATGTAAAAGTGGCTTGATCTTAAAAAAAATCTTATAAAAATGAATTTAAAAAATGGCAGAAATCAAAAAAATAGATAACCATAAGAAGATTCCGTATCGAATGGTCTCATAATTTCTATGCCAATAAATTCTGCAGTTTTGACGTGATTGAGTTTCAAAGGTTGTTATATTTCAAAATTAAACAATTCAAATTATTCAATACATAGATGTTATAAACACAAAAACAAAAAGGTTCTTTGTAAAAAGCCTTAATGTTCTTGTTATTATTGCGCCTAAATCACAGAATTTTCCACTTCCTGAAATATGTAACTAAACTCCCTTTTATCGACTAATATTCATATATTTGGGAACATGTTAAAATTAATAGAACTCTAATTACAGGATAACAATATTTTGTTTCGAATAGAGATAGTGTTATATTCTTTTGGTTAAATTAGTAAGCAACTAATATACAAAAATCACATACAGACGTTAAAACTATTATTGAAGTATGTAGAAATTTGTCAGTGTTATCTATACTAGTCTATACTAATATTATAAAGAGGTAAAGTTTGTGAGTTTGTGACGTTGTGATGTTGTGGCGTTGTAGGGGTAATCTCAGGAAGTACTGGTCCGATTTGAATAATTCTTTCAATGTTATATAGCTCATTCATCGAGAATGGTTATAGGTTATATATCATCATGCTAAGATCAATAGGAGCGGAGTACAGATGAAAAATATTTCAAAATCGGAATGTTTTTTCCTTTTGAGAACTGCTGCGTGTTAGTGTTGGCGTTAGTGTATCTATTCCACGCGAACGAAGTCGCGGGCAGAGCCTAGTTTACAATATGACGCAAACTGTAACATTACAAAATTGTGATATTATAGTAATAAATTCTTTTTCCATTCGGTTACCTTATTGCCTTTAACTTTGGTTAAGTTACCAACTATCCCTAGCAGTTTTTTCTGCACAAGCCCATGTGGTTGAGGCGCATTATACCGATGCAATTCTCACGATCGTCGGGGAGGGTAACACTCGCCTTCCCTTGAGGGGTCTACTACTCTAACCCCTCAGAACACGAAGCCCCTGACGAGGGCCGACACCTGCCGGGGAGTATCCGCAATACAAGTAGGCAGCTCCTGCTCCTCGGCCATTAGGTGTGAGAAGTCACCATAGGCTTTTAGTCAAATGCGGACATAACCCACCATCACCTGTCCAGGTAGGATGGGTATCCGCAGGGATTTCCCCATGTAAAAAAAACGTTTACCAACTATGGCTATAGGTTAATCTACTATGATTGATTTTAATCCTATACATAGAATAGGCACTATATTTTAAATAGTTTGCGTTTTTTTTATTTCCCGTTATTTCGATCGGTGCGTAAAGCCAACATTTGTCCGATTTCATAGTACAACTTTCCATTTCTTACTATACGCATTGTGGCTAACCAAAACTTCTAGTTTTACTACGTAAGTAAATACCACGTTGTTTATATATATCTAACTATTAAGCTAATGCATACGCATACCATAAACTACTCAAGTTAGTGAAAATTTAATTTGTGACGTCTCATGCTTTGTTGGTTTGTGTTTTGAATAATCGATATGTACAATAAGAATTCACATCTAAAGTGTACTTTATGAATTTTTGTGAAAAAAATAAGTAACAAAGTACATTGCATTCATTTTAGAAATATTTGTCTGTCTATCTGTCTGTCTGTTTGTTTGACTTGCATCATGTTTTTAAGTACTGTGATCCCGTCAAATAATAAATAATAGTCTTGTTTCTTTAAAATTGGTTCACTCTATCAAAAGTTATTGTAATTTTAATAACGACTTAAGTTAATAGTTTACTATTTTCCTCTCTTACTTAAATTAATACTTAAGTAGGAGAGGAAAATAGATGAGTAAATGGACTTAACACAAACCTAATAATGACTATTTTTTTTACAAATGGACTTAA
Source organism: Antheraea mylitta (assembly GCA_014332785.1). Lineage (NCBI taxonomy): Eukaryota > Metazoa > Arthropoda > Insecta > Lepidoptera > Saturniidae > Antheraea > Antheraea mylitta. Next base: position 3,319,935 of record JACEII010000045.1, read on the forward strand.
TACAGACCTAGTAATAACTATTTATTTTACAAATGGACTTAATACAAACCTAATAATGACTAATTTTTTTACAAATGGACTTAATACAGACCTAATAATGACTATTTTTTTTACAAATGAACTTAATACAGACCTAATAATGACTATTTCTTTTACAAATGGACTTAATACAAACCTAATAATGTCTATTTATTTTACAAATGGACATAATACAAACCTAATAATGACTATTTATTTTACAAATGGACTTAATACAAACCTAATAATGACTATTTCTTTTACAAATAAACTTAATACAAATCTAATAATGACTAATTTTTTTACAAATGGACCTAATACAGACCTAATAATGACTATTTTTTTTACAAATGGACTTAATACAGACCTAATAATGACTATTATTTACATAAGGTTCCACGGGGTAGAAGTCGCGGGTATAGCTAGTTATTAAACACAACAAATTGTTACTGTTAATTTATCCATTTACAAATGTATTGCTATACAACAAGAATTACGAGTTTAACCCGAACGAGAAAAAGATCGTTGGTAACTTTTTGAATAATAAAATATTCGTTTATTTACTTTGTAGTTATAAATGTAACATTTTGAAAGAATAATTAAACTTCATGGCACTTGATTTACGATTACAGTCAATACCTGAGAGACGTTTTAGGACAAAGAAAAATCAGATAATGGCATCCATTCGATTGCTCCTAAAATACAAGATGGATTTTTGGAGGGAACAGTGAGGCCAAGTGCCTTAACCGTTTGACCTTCAAAAAATGTTCTTAAAAGCTAACATTGATTTATTTTCAAATTTCTACATGTATTTACAAGTTTTTGAAAAAAAAGCAAGACAGGTATAAAAAATCTTTAATTCCATTGATCTTATTTCTCATTACGGTTAAAACATTCTACTGACCTTAGTGAGGTTTAACTACCAGAAACGTCAGAAATTACTTATAGAGGACGAAGGATGAAGGATGAAGGCCACCGAACAATCAATCCGGCTCGGCAGGACCAAAACAATATAGAGGAGGAAGCCCCCTGGCACCCCAACCGGGCCCA
>JACEII010000045.1:3321012-3429230 GCA_014332785.1 Antheraea mylitta
GACACGCGCGCGCCAATATATTATTACTATTCTACGCGTCGCTTACATTACTTTTAGCCCACACTTTTTTCCTTGTATTTCGTAGGAAATCATGACTTTGAGTGACACACATAATATGATATTACTGGGCACTACAAACAATATATTTCGAATTTTGACATGCCACAAACACTCTCTTGAAAGTCTAAAAAGGGAGGCCACCATATTGTTAGAATATTGTAATCATCGCAAGACACTTGAAATATTATTTCCTACTCGATAATGACAGTAATTATAATTTGGCAGATTGGTTGCCAAAAATAATATAACAAATAATTAAATATTTTATTTACTTTAAAGTGATACGTGAAGCCAAAACTTTGTATCCTTTTTAAGGGAACTGCGTGGACGGATGAACTTGAAATTTAGTAAAGTTTATATACAGGAGAAGTGTCTATTTAATTTGTAAGTCTATTTAATTTATATAGTCCGGTGAAACTGTTAAGACCTTGCTAGGTCAATAGCGTAGTCAGTTCGAGAATTTTTTTTTTTATATAAAATGCATTAGAAGTACATTAAATTAATTAAAATATGCATTACTCACACTACTGCTTGTTTACTTTAAAGTGAAAGCCCTAATTAAATTTATTAGCCATAGTTTGTAGCTTCTATCACTATCAAAAACACATAAAGTATTTTTATAATAACACTAGCGGCTTCGCGCGCGTTTTTTTAATATATTAAATAAATTTAAAATTGTGATTACACATCTAGTGTAAATTATAATAATACTATTTCAAAAATATTTGTATCACACGCACATCATCTACTGTAAAAGGTAACGTGTATATTATGTATGTGAATACTAATAGTGTATCGAATGGGATGGAATTATGATCAGCCACATAAATGGAATTTTAAACTATATATCACCCTCAGTGCTCACACTATATAAGAAAATAATGAAAATATGAAGCTACACATTATCGAACAATATTAAATAAAACAGCTAATTAGCTACTTATTTGCCCGTAAAATTCCCGTTCAAATATTACTTGTAATCCGGTGAAGCTGTTAAGCGTAGTCATTTCTAAGAAAAAAAAAACATTCAAATAGGTCCAGTCGTTTCGGAGATTACCCGGAACAAATAAAAAAACAGACATATCGACAGAGTTAAAAAAAATGTTGATGCTTGTAGCATCACAGATTGTATTCACCAAAAATAATTTATTTTAATATAAATTACACTCACTTTACTTTTAAAATACGTAATATATCACAAATAAAAAATTGGCAACAAAACTAATGTAGAATAAAGTTTTTTAAGAGTGTTTGGCGGTATTTCAGTCTGTCATGTAGTGGATTTTATATTTTTTTCATAATATTGTGTTACATGATTCTATATCGTGTAGAAATTGGTTGCGTATTATATAATATCTTTCGTATATTTTGCATAAGTGAAATGAATGAAAAATAAAACCACGAAGCATTAATTCTATGGTCTTGAAGATTAAGAAGATAAAAAATTACGTTATATTATGTAGAGAATTCGGCGCTTATATCTTTACATTAACTTGGACATAAAAGAAAACTAATTATATTAACAACTTCAGAATTGGCTGTATGGATTAATTCCTTCGACTGTCTTATTGAACGAATATTATTACTACTAAACTTTCTGAATAACAACACAAAATAAACTTAAGAAATGTTTGCGATATAAACGTAACACGTTTAATTAAAAATCGAAAACAAAACTAACGTAGAATAAACTTTTTTAATAGGAATACAAAATAAACCATGAAAATATTTTTGATAGAATGTTATCGCGTTACCATGGCAACGCATATAATACTGACATTAACACGCAGCGGAAGCTTCCAAAATAGCCCGATTTTGAGACATTCTTCATTAGTGCTCAGCTCCTTTTGGTTTTAACGTGATGATATGTAGCCTAGAGCCATCCTCGATAAATGAGCTATCTAACACTAAAAGAAACTTTTAAATCGGATCTGTAGTTCTTGAGCTTATCGCGTTCAACCAAACAAACAAACAAACAAACTCTTCAGCTTTATATATTAGTATAGATGACGTATCATCATACAATAGCTGTTATACACGTTCTACTCCTAATATGAAGCAACAATTTGTATAGGATAGGAATAAATGACCTCATAGTCCTGATCGTACGTATTAGATTTCTATATGTGAACATATTTACTAATAAGTCTACTGAAAATACGAGTGTTCATGAACTGTCAATGTCACTAACAATGATTCTGTATGGAATAAACCGAGTACAATCGGCTGCTATCCGTTAGGTAGAAAAGAAAGTAAACCTATGCCGTCCGTGAAACTATTTTGAGCACTTCATATAAAGTAATGTAACACGCTTTGCAGTTGAATGTCCCTATCCATATTGTAAGCTGTAGGATTTAATTTCTTTGAAACAAGCAGTTTTCGGATGATCTTTCTATTGTTTTAATAGTGTTTTAATACTTACGAAGCTTGCTGATACTTATCGAAGCCCCTATAATTGCCTCAGAAATTGGTTTCCTTTTGTGATCTCTGACTTTTCTATTACTATTACTTAAATAAAAATTTTTGATCATTTAGGATAAAAAAAATTGTATAAATTATACATTTTGTTGCTGCCTGTACTTTTGTTTAAATCTTTTAATACTTATGAAATGTCTCAAAGAGTTACGGAGTCTCCTGGGAAAGTTTTCTTGTATCTAGAAAGGTTAAGGTACAATGTCCCATCTCAAAAAATTACCTTGTATAAAGTAATAGAAGTACTCGTGTGTCATCTCAACAGATAAGCTAATTAGTATACCTACTATGTTTACAAACAAGACATCAAAAAGCGTAGTAGATATTTATCCTTTATTTTTCGTTATCACTTCTTAAAATTTAGTGCGTGGAGGAGTTACTCAGTTCACTCTATGGTATGATTGGTCCTCGTTAAAGTTACATGAATCAATCTACAAATAACGTATTCAAATAATATAAGCAGCCGTACTATTCCGTTTTTGCAGTTCTTTGTCTGACTTACTATTGAAGCTTACTGAGAAGTGCACAGTGTTGCTTGATTTCAAATTCTGATTAAGATTTGATCTCGTGTTTTGTTGTCAACAGACTATTATAGGGTAGATTACTATGTGAACGACTGTGAAGCCTGAAAAAAGTAACAACCTTCTCGGTGGATCCGCTAAAACGATTGTAACTTTAATGTACGTTAAAAAAAACCCGATCGAGTCTCTTGATGGTTACTCTCGGTAAATGGACTGTTTTCTGAACTGGTGGTAGTTTTGACGTTCATACGCGCCTTAATAGGGTCTAAATTGAATAAAGTATTTTTAATTCTGTTTGATGCTTTAAGTATTCAGTTAAATAAGAAATTAATAAATATATATGTGTATATATTGATCTCATCAAAAAACAAAACACGTTTACTTGTATAACGATTAAAATAAATCACTCAATTAGATATAGCTAATCTTCAAAGTATTGTCGGAATATCCTACGATATGCGTGAGTGAGAGAAATGCTTGTAAACAACACACCATCTACATAGTTACATAAACATATGCACGGAACCTCTAAACACGCAGATGCTTACACAATTTAGCTATACCAAAGACATACAAACTGTACAATAAGTTTTAAAAAATACTCTTCAAACCCGTTGCTAGAACAGATTGGATTGCTCTACCAAAAGCCAAACAGTACAAACGGCATATTTATTTCAAGATGTAGGATCTTGTCATTAAGGACTTGTATATATGTAAGTAATATCATATATTTATAATCATTTTATACAATTATCCAAACATGAATATTGCATACAATAACATTGAAATTTTTATGTTATATTCTGTGGTTATACGTTTTAAACTCGTTTTTACGTGTGTTACTCACACGTTTCCAAAAAACTTGTATAGCTATTGGCAGTGAAAGTTTTGAGGCATTTATTTATAAAACTTGACTTTGATGTACGTGGACCGCCGCGCCGCAGAGGGTTGCCGAGCGGAGATGCTGTGGCGTGGGAATGACGCGGGCGCAGACCGAGTGGCGCCATAAGTAGTTTGATGCCTACGCGTTTTTTAATATGCACTAATGTATGTATCTAGATGTTTATAATACTTTTGAAACTTAAATATTTATAAAAACAATTTACATCCTAAGTAACCTTTACTTATATGTTTAATTACTAACCGAATGTTACTTAAATAATGTTCGTAAGATATTGTATTTTGTCCTTTAAACACAACTTTAGAATAATTACTGAAATGTAACTTAGAATAATAAGACCACTTACACTTTGGCTGACTATCTCACGCAATTTATGGATTGTGGATATTCAACACATTATGTTTAGAATCAATAAGTTGTAAGATTAATATCTATAATATACATCCAGTACTACCCGTGTGGGTGCAGAAGGAAAGATATAACACTTTCACACTGTTGTGTCGTTGACCTACCGGCGTTAGGTACCACACCGTCGACCAGAAGATGTGCCCACGCAACGCACAACCAAAGGCCTGACGCCGTCATGCATCTATCTGCTTTATTATAAAAATGGTTTCCAATATAACACTCAATATAATATATATGATATATAAAAATATATAACAGATGAACGTAAAAATTCGGTTATATTCGGTCCGCTTTCCATTCTACGTGATCAGTAAAATCTATTGTAAATAACTGTTCGATGATAATTACAAAGTTACTATTATAGGTACTGTTACAATATATAACCAAATATGTAAAGCTAATTATTCCATTAAATTCTATAATTCATCTATGTCGATTTTGACTTTACGCTCTTTACTTAGTATATAGAATCTCAATGTGAAGTTTTAAATGATAAAATAATTTGAATATTTTATTAGAAACAATAACTCACTTTTCATAAAATACAAGCCACACATTATTTAAAAATAATATAGTTTAAGTACTATATAATATATTTCAAAATCTTATATTATTATTATTTTCGAACTAACGTTAACTATTGTAGGCTTTTCCAGCTCTACCGAATGGTCGACTTGTAGTTATACATATTCACATATATAACAGATAAAAAATATTAAGGTAAAATAACGGTAACGTTAAATATTTTCCAAATATCCAAATAATTATAAAGTCAATCTATAAATAGGAAAGTAAGCGCGTTTAAATTTTCTACATAAAAAAATTAACGAAATCAAACGTACTAATATTTAATTTTAATATATGATAACAAAAATCATGGAGTCATGAAGCTCTGTTAACAGTTGTTGTCATAACGTGGTCTTGCAAATACCATGCTAAAAGCTTTAAAATAACTCATATACATTGGTTGTGCGCAGAACTCTACGTGTCTAGGTAAGAAGAGTACCATAACAAAGTTTTCACTATGTTTTTGGGGGATATACCTTTCATGAAATATATTTACAGTTTACATAAATATAACCATTTAATCAAGTTCTTTATATTTAATATTAACCTACAGATAATTTGATAGGTTTTAATCACTATAAGAATTAAATTAAAATATAAGAAACTCAGAGTAGTGATTACAATCGTTTTTAAAGAATAATGCACGTATCATTTTATCGTGCATAATTAATTTAATTGTTATAAGAAATACAACAAAAAATATTTTTTATGTATGTGTACGTGGTGTCATAATTGGTATATGACCAAGTTAAAAAAAAAAAACTGTTCCCTAATTAATCACAATAAACAAAATCCTCTTTAATATTTACAACATCACTATTCGAAAACAGAGGTATTACGTAAGCTTTACGTTTTTTAGTACATAGTATCGCAAAAAAACTCACCGAAATCATTTTTTTCTTGGTGTCATGTGCAAAATGTTACCAGTTTATGGTATAGTGCATTTACAATATCGTATCAGAGATGCGTAAGGCTGAAACGGTAGTGCTCGCGCGCGTATTCCGCACAACGTCTACACCGCGTCTGGTGTCTGGTCAGCGCGGGTCCAAATCAAAGCCAATTGATAGCACACGTCTGTATCCGAGCATTCCGAATAAATCAATTTGTTCAGACTTCTCCAAACGGTTACCATGCATGGTACCATCTTCTTTATTAGACGTTGTTATGTTACCCTACACATAAATTGTATATTAATATGTAGTAAACAATTATAATATTAATAACTTGCTGTGCCCGTGACTCAATTCGCGTGGAACTTAATGGAAAAAAAAATAGTGTCTTGTAAAATCATCTGAGTTTATTAAGTCCATCTATATCTACTTTTTGCTCGTACTTAAGTCGAGTCGTCATTTAAATTACAATAACTTTTGATAGAGTGAATCGATTTTAATGAAACCAAGACTAAATGTAAATGATATGCTTGCTATGCTTTTATTGAAGTTTTATTGTAAACGCAATACTTTATCATTGATGCGTGTTCAAAAAAACAGAGACACGTTAGATTTACAATTTTCTTGTCCTATGTATAGATTAGGTTTTTTTTTCGAAATGAGAACACTGTTGACCTGGAAAGGTTTTTACAGCTTCACCGAACTATTGAGGGTGAAGGCACTCAGCCGATTTGGGATGTTTGGGCGTCTAACTCAAGGGTGCACGCCACACCTCGGCTTGGGCTGTCGCCTGTTTTGTGCAAAAATCGCGATCTATCTAAGCTAACCTAAGCTAAGCTATCTAAATACACGTATATGAGTTATTGAAACATGCATGTGTACCAAGCATGCGTGTCTTAACAAATCCTATATGTATTTTGTGGCGGAAAAATTCCTCTAAACTATATAGGATAGGGATAGATTAGGTAGAATACTGTAACTAAGGAATAAGAAAAGAATCGAAGCACCCTTTATATTTGCCTTTCGAGAACACTAATAGTTTGGATATAGATAGAGTAAAAGAAAAATTGCTTCCATAAATCTACATAAATGAGGTACAATAACATAAAAAATGTATTATTCGATTGAATTCGAATTTAGATATGTCATAAATACTCACAATACCATCCATAGATGTTTTTACTTTAATGTACATACAACGATCTATTCATGTAATTCTTAGAAACCAAAAACTTAATAAACAACATTGTAAAACAGAAATGAAACAAGCTACTGTTAATTACATTTTGGGGTGTAAGGGGTGTCGAGTAAGGGGTGTCAAGCCAACCTCACCTGCACGTGGTGCACCCTGCTGAATAACGAACGAAGCAATAGCGAAAGCGGGGTGGTAGGGTTTTACAGCCCGACTGGGTCGCAACCACCATGCATATGGCGAAAAAGCCCGTCATAGTGACTCGCTTCTGCGCGTCGCGTTTCAGAATCAGCCTGTGCATATCCAGTACCGGCATTATGGCCGGCATGACAGCGGCGACCGGCGATGGATAATCTGTCTCTCGGTGGTTGCCGATGTTTTTGGATTGTACTATGCTTAACATCGGGCATAGTGCAGTCACTATGTCGTGCTTCGATATATAAAAAAAAACATCTTTAAACTGACATCCTTTCATCGATATATTATGAGATTAATATTACGATGTAGTGACTACCTATATGATCAGTCTTATATGTTTTTTCACAGCAGAATAGTCCAAACATGACTTGAATTGCAATTCGTTTTCAACATTGATCCTTTTTAGTTGACCAAATATTTCATCGTTAATATTTAACCAACAATATAGATCGCAGTGAAATAAAGATTGTAATTATAGATAATTAATTATATTATATTAATTATATTAGAATATTAATTATAGATGGATTTGGTATAATACAGTGAATATACGAGTACCATATTTTTGTATGGAAAATGCATTTTTCTGTTAATACAGTTAATAATTTGTCTGTTAATAAAGTTATATGTTACGTTATTTATTGCAGTATAAAATATAGATTATGAAGAACAAGGTACGGTTTATTGGTTAAAAATATGGTAATGTTTGTTAAATGCTCTTATATATTGCCTGGATGACCGTGGATTGAAATAAACTGAAATATTTATGAAGATATATCATGAAAAATTATTAGGAAATTTTCTAGTACTATAAGTATCTATCGATGTGTTCTGGTAGTTCCACTTGAAAGCAAGCCTTTCTAAGCTTAATGTATTGTCATCTTAATCCGCATAACTTTATATCAAGTGATATTGCTGAAGTTTTTGACGTGATCCTAGTATGTTCTGTTGTGGTTTTTATATATTTTTTTTCTTTATATCTTGAGATATTTCACCCTATATTTCTTATTATTAGTGGCGTTATACATAATATAATGTCTTCGGTTGTTGTGCACAAATTTGAAGTAAGATGACAAATAATACCACGGAGCATGAAACCATAAATGCCATAAAAACTCCCTGGAAAGTTCATCATCTTTAACCTACCGCCTACTCGACAATAGTACTAATAGTCTCGAAGATTGATTGACAAATATAGTTTTTTTTTTAAAGTAATGTTGTTTAAAACGGTAGCCTATAACATAAGCTAGAACATTCCTAATGTTATGTAAGTAGGCATTCTACACATTGTTATGTGAAATTTGCAGTTTATGTTTAAAATGCATTCCACGTGCGTGCTACCTTAAAAAGAAGATTCCACTACCACAATTGTATGATAACAGTGTCAGTGAAACGCACACAGTGTTTGAAACGATCGATTACAGGTATCTAAAGAATGAAACGGTTGCAGAGACGCAGACAAATTGTGCAACATCTCCATCTTTAATTTAAATAACTGCAGTTACATAATTACTATGGTTACATGTATAATTTAATTACATGATATAACAATTAGGTTAAATAACTACCTAGTTATTTATGATGATAATTCTAAAAAGTTCTCAAACTATTATTATTATTAGCATGAGTAGTTATGCTGTTGAAATTGTGATAAAAGTAGCACAAAACACCGAAAATAATTGGCCAAATATGTATTTAAAAATTAGTTTTTTAATAGTTTACATATAAGTACGTCATAAATTTTAAATTGTCTGTTGTTTCCTAGTAGAAATAAAGAGAATGTATACCTACCTACTTAATTACAATAGCCCTACTATATTTAGTTCACGTGAAATTTTGACGAAATGTATGAAAAAAAAACATAAGAAATATTATGTCATAAACACTTAATTTGTGTTGGGTATATAATAAAACAATATCTTAAGAAAGTGGGAAGCTCAATCATTCAAAACACCTATAAATAAAACAAAGTTTAAGGAACCTAAAATTCTTTTATAAATTGTCTCGAAGTTCTTCTATTTAAGCAAATATGAAAAACCCCGATTGTCCTACAATTATCACTAATCAGTGATGTTTTTTAATTATGTTTGTAAATTTTTTGTTTAATAATGGTATAACAAGTTTAAAAATACAGCTTGTTTTTTGAAAGCAGTATTCATAATTGATTATGCAGAACCTAAGGTAAGTTCAGTGATCTGTTCATATTATGATGTTATTAAAGATCACTAGGTTACTATTTACCAAACCTTATATTTGTTTAAAAAATAATACTTTATTACACATCAGATAATACAATAGACCTTATTATGTAGTCAGGTGGCTTCAACTTTTAGAAAGATTTCTTTCTAGGATACTTTTAGCAACCATCTAAATTAAAATAAGGTTTTTAGTAATAAATCTACACAACAGCTACATATAAAATGAATATGTGTATAACTAATATATCAGTGAATATAATTAGTTCAAATGAAATTATAAACCAAGTGAATGTTTAAACAATAGCAATATTTATAGAGGACACTCTGCACTTGATTCTCGTTCTAAATCAATTTATAAAACAGATGCTTAGGGCCGCTTGTACCAAACGACTTAATTGTGTTTAACTTGTATTTAAACACGAATTTCGATTTAAATCAAACAAGTGTCTGGTACCAAGAATTTTATGGCGCTAAATACGTTTACTGATCTGTCAAAGTTAAATGCTCTGTGGGAGCTGCTTAGCGCGGCTAAACACGTTTAGTGATCTGTCGAGGAGTGTTATTTACGTACGTAAAATAAACGCAAGTACGTAAAATAACACGTTCGTCATTTACAAATATGCGCGCGCGAAAAGTGCAAGATGTCAAAGTGGAAGCCGGTAAAATAAGGAACGTTTCGTTTACGCATACATTTTTGATATTGTACACAAGTTTTATTCAGATTATGATTTAAGTAGACCTTAAGCGAGAAACTAAACGTCATAGACTACTTTGCCGACACGTTAAGCACATTTAACTAAATCGGAAATTTAAACAGTTGGTACAAGACAACGCTAAACGCATTTAAATTAAAAACGTTTAGAGGGTTAAATACGTTTAGTCAAACGGTTTTTAAACATTTTTTAATGGCTTTTGGTACAAGTCGCCCTTAGAGGGTTAAATACGTTTAGTCAAACGGTTTTTAAACATTTTTTAATGGCTTTTGGTACAAGTCGCCCTTAATATTTGACTTAATTATCTGGACACATACAAAAATTAAACTCAATTCTCTAAGCGTTTATGTTAGCGCAGTGTCAATTACCGTCGGGTGAAATGAAAGTGAAGCCAACCAACAAAGTATAATTTTTAGAAGTTTGAACAAACAGAAGGGTTTATTATCAAAAGTTATAAGCTCCTGGTCGCCGCTCGCAGGTTTAAACACCAGTTATTCAACCAAAGTTTATTTATTATCCATACTTTTTAAATTATTAGAACAAACTTTACCTAAGAGCTTCTTCGTCGTCTATTAGTATTTGTTTTGATATTATTATTTTGTGTTAAATGTGACCATGAAGTGTCACATTCTAGAAAAGTGCGAGTGTCTAACCCAGCAATGGGCAGAGTATGGCAAAGTATTTAATCGGCCCTGCCGAGAGTCCATCTATCCTAAAGATTCGAATTCCATATATCTAAAGGTATTTTGTTTATTAAAAGCCTTAATACCAAAATGCATTTTTTCCATAATTCTGACCCTCCTTTAGAATTTCTTAAGCTTTGTGGTCCGCCATTAAAAAAGATTGGTTACACTGGTCTAATCTCTCACCTGGTATACAAGTTCCATTACATTTATAATACTAATAAATAATATGAATGGTAAAATGGAATGAAAGATGAATGTATTTAAACAATAATAAACAAGAGTATTATTATTATATTTTATTTTGTTATATGTTTCATGTAAATATCAAGTGGATCGTCTTGATCACCTACATTATCTTCATTCTTCTTTCCATATTCTTGAATGAGTCTCATATGTTCCTCTAAGTTGTCAATATCATTCTGTTCTGAATCAAAATATTTATCTTCTGCATCTTGAGATGCTTGTTGCAAATCATCATATTGGTCATTATTATCAATATCATTATAATCAATATCAACATCTCTCCCTTCAATAAAACTGGAATACATCTCTTGTAGAAATTCCTGGTGTAGCAATCTTTTTTCTGGAGCATTTATCATGGTCTGTCGTCTACGTTCAGGTATATAGCTAGGTTTTGTATCTGGAACATCAAATTCTCCCCACTGTTTGTTAGTTGGGTTCCTCTGTCTGTTATTATGATCTCCAATATGAACATCTTGAAGATTTGATTCATTTATATCTTCTGTAAGCATTTGTTTATTATGTAATTCCCTCATGCTATTCCTGTCTACTGTATCTAAAATCAAATTTAAAAAGGTAATGTCACTATTAGAACTGTCTCTATCTTTAATTTCTTTATCTGTTAGGTACTGGCCAACTAATTGTTCATAAAGAAGTGGGTTTCTGAACATCATTTGTTTCTCACTGAAATAGTCGGTTTCATCTTGTAGTTTTTGTAATGCTTTGTATCGCCTATTCCTTATTCTTTTATGCCTACTGGCATCCGAATGGTAGATTTTTAATTGTTTCACACACTTCCGGAAACTATCAGTTCGATTGTTCAAACTCTCGAAGTATTCAACGTGAGTTGGTGTTAGATATTTTCCAAATTGTGTTAGGAAGTCAACAGGTGACCTTTTATAAAGTTCGTATGCAGTACGTATTTTGTCGGCAGTTCGTACTTCATTTTCATTTATGTGAGAATTTTTGAATGATATTTTTGCACACCTTACTAAATAATCTATTATGTCAGTTAGAGGGTCTGCTACCTCGTCTTCAGTTGTTGTGACAGAATCACATTCCATTGTAATCAGTACAAAGAATCAAATAGAAATTATTTTGAAGTAGTAAATACTACCAATATTCTTCACTTGTTCGTATTGACCGCGTATCCAGAGCAATCTCAATGAACGACATTTGTAATAGGTTACATTTCCAAACTGTTTACCATACTCTTTGTGTTTACCTTTTAATTTTTACTGTTTGTAAAATAAATATGCCAATAAAACATCTATACCTGATTACCAAATTATATCAAAAATACACGTAAATAGGGATGAAAACGATACATTGAATTTTATATTTTATCATCTTCAACATCGATGTTGAGTTTCCTAACATCGTCGATACATCGCTCTGTATGAACGATATTTTAAGAACGATGTTTTGTGATGTGAAAGTCCATCTATTATATTTCCTACCCCATCGCTTCTTCGGTCACACGTAAGGATACAAATGTTTTCCAAAAAAAAAAACAATGATTTAAAACACTGATCTATCGTTCATAAGCATCGATGTTTTAATATGTTTTAATATTTATTTTGAAACCCCTAATATTAACAATATTTCGCTCTTTATATATATAAATATTATCGCCGCTGGAAAAAAAATAGCTCAGATTGGAATCGGCTGTTTCGAAAATCCGTCTAATCCCAGTTCGAATCCGAGTGACAGCTAAAGAGATCTTTTTAATATATTTTTATTTCGATAGAAAATGCCAATTTTGTGAGACACTTTATTTTAATTTAAAAATGTCTTTTAGAGAACTGAGAATAGGCATGGTCATCCAGGTACTATATAATATTCAGCATGACCAGATTTGATTTGACAAATTTATTAACTAGAGCTACAAAAATCTACTAAAAGAAATCGGTTTTTACTCAACATGTATAATAATATTTTATGTTAGTGATAGAGGTGTCTCTCATACATCGATCTTCAATAAAATACGATATTTTGCTTCGATATATCGGACTAGTTCATCGAAATAAAATATATCAATATATTTTATTCGGATTTTTTGTTTGGTTTGATTTCGATATTGGACAGATTGTCACCAAGGGGTTTACTATTGGCTTGATTGGAATTCAAAACTTCAAATTTTCTACAATAGTACAATATATATGAACAATCATATCAATTATTATGTATTTCAGAAATAATTTTGAACTAAAAATTTTTAGGCGCGACTACGAGGTAACTCGACGACAATGCAACGGAAGTCCGTTATGGCAATATGGTGACACGTTTTGTACTATCCCATTTTTAAATATTTTTGAATTTGTCAATAAATAGTTTATAAACAAAGTAATTTAAAATTCAAAATTTTGAAAAAAAGACAATAATATACAGAATAATAATAAAAATTATACAATATAATTATTTTTATATAATAATATGAGCGCGTGACCGTGTTGCCATCTGATTTTAAAGTAAGTAAGTATCAAATCAAAGCTTAAACTACCTATTAACACAGGAAATATTATTAGCAACTCTTTGTTATAATGTAAACAAAATATAGAAAAATACACAAAAACAAAATCTAATAAAAAGTTTAACTTCAATCGTGTGTGACGGTTTCACGCACCCATTTTTAGTCATTATTATATTATATCAATACGCAATTCAGAATATTTGAAATAATTATAACGTAGTAATAATAAAATTAGTGACTTCATAAAAATAACTATTACAAGTAAGCATTTTTTATGTAAGAAACTCAGCTTATCTTGTTTTATTTTGCTTATGCTAGTAGTTTACACTTTACAATAGTTGTCAATGTCAGTTAGACATTACGAGTAGGTATTTGATTATTCGTGATTCAGTAATTTCAGTACTGAAAACTTGGATATTTATTTGCTATGATATTTCTTTTTACTTATATTTTTTACTCTATATATTTTATTTGACATATTCGTGTAATTTTAATACTTTTGTTTTTATTTAAAAATGTGACAGTATAAACAGTAATGTAAAAACAATAAATTGGTATTTTCTTTTGTGTTCGGTATTATCAGTACGGATAAAATGATTAGTATAACATGGAAATGGGAAGACATGTGTGGACCCGAAGGCCTGCAGCCTTGGAACAGTACATCAATAGACTTTGGCCATTGTTTTCAGGAACTGTTTCTCCAGACACCTGTTTACTTTCTTATAGCAATCATATCAGCATATTACGTCGGTTATCGTAGGGATTGGGTTATTCGCGAAAAGACAAATGAAAGAGCAATTGTCTTGCGGAGTTTTGTGGTGTTAGTTCTGGCAGTCATACCTATAATTGAAATGTATATATTAATAACAACAGTTGATTTTATCCTTTACCCTGTTGATTATTTGGTTGTTGGTGGAGCGTGTCTATCGTGGCTAGTACATTTCGCCTATGTGCTAGCACTAAAACATCGACTTGGATTGAGTTCTCGTGGTCCTGCTATGCAGTTAATTTTATGGACTTTAACTGTGGTGTTAAATGTAATAGCCCTCCGGACTAATATTATCACTGGCCAATCAACAAGTTTCAACATAGCCACATTATGCTGCCATATGTTATATTTTTTTACTCTTATTCCATCAAAAAGTTCAAGCCCTACATTCTATTCACCATGTCTTGTTGGTTCTCAACACTCCCATGTAAGTATATATTTATTTACAAGATGTATTTATTTATAAGTAAGGAATATTAATCTGAATATTCTTCAGATGTGTATTATGTTGAATATATGATATAATATGATTCTTTACATGAACTGAGAATATATTTCTGAAATGTTCTTAGTTTTTTCTTATTATGTATTACTGGGCCCGACGAACATTGTCCCTACTTGATAACAAAAATAAAACTACCATTTTCTATACCTGAATATTCTTCATGAATCACTCTATCCACTGGTGAAAATTGTAGGGTACTTTGTTTTGTAATATGTAATGATAATCACATTCTTTGAGATCATTGTATTTTTGTGTGTTGTGGCTTAATTTTATTAAAATATCATGGAAATAATGATGATTTTATCATCAGTTATACTATAAAATCATTATTAAATGTTATCACAGTATACCAAACAAAACTATAATTTAAAAATAAATAGAGATGCACTCAGGTATGTTCAAGACCTCTTTAGAATAACATTTTAATGTAAAAATAAATATTTTAGAAAATTTTAGTACCTATATATAATAAATATAATGTATGTAACATTTATTATCTACATAGTTAACCTCACATAGCTATGATGTATAATATGAATGGATTATGTTGATAAATAAATATCACTCATCACATTTAAGAGGGGTCTTTTGTAATTTTAGTAATGTTTCTCAATAAGCAGTTGTATCAAGGAGGATTTAGCCTAAATAATCTTTCTAAAATTTTGATTTATGTGACAATACCCATGAACTAAGAAATAATTATATTTAAGTACCATTGAATTGTATATTGTACTAGCTTCTGCCCACAAATTTGTGTAGAATAGTTACTTTAGGCTGATGCTAATATGCAGCAGAAGCTCTCAAGAGGAAAAAACCCGATTTTGAAATATTCTCCTTCAATGCTTGGCTCATATTGGTCTTAGCAGGATGATATATAGCTTATAACGTTCCTCGATATATGAGCTTTATGGCAATGAAAGAATTTTTCAAATCGGACCAGTAGTTTCTGAGATTACCCCCACAAAGTCACATACTCAGAAACTGTACCTATTTATAATATTAGTATAGATATACGAAAAAAAGAGTAAAATGTTTATCCTTGTCTCATATTGTTTCATGATGTGTAGAGTGAATATACTCCACTCTTACCACATGTTGATGATGATGTCCTTGGTACTGCTATGCAAGGGGCTGGGTGGTTTTCTAAGATGACTTTTACATGGGTCAATTCTCTTCTACAAAAAGGTATTTTTTTTAAATAATAAAAATTATTATCTAATTGTTTAATTTTAGACACATATTACACATCTGAAACTGTAATTTATAGGGCTTTTTAAAGAAATATAAATTATGCTATGATTTAAATATGCAAATGTGTTTAAAATTTATTTTATGTTTATCTAGGAAGGACACAGAAAAATACATTATAGATAGATGATATGCTAATTTTTATAAATATTCAGTATTTACTAGTACAACTTGTTTGTTTACAATCAACATAATTTACTTAAATGTAATCTACCAGGTGACTGTTTAGACAGTGGCAATGTTTCTGTAGGATAGTCTGTACTCGATTGTCATTCATTAACATGGCAGTAGCATGGCAACCTTAAAACCAAAAGGAAAGATTTTATTGCCCATCATACTATCGAAAGTTATTAACTCCGGGTCGCCCATTGTACCTTTTGGCACCGTTCAATGCACTTAAGTTTATTATTATTTGAAATCTTAGAACAAACTTTAACTTAGGTTTTCTTGGTTGTCTATTAGTGTTTGTTATGATATTATTATTTATATGTTAAATGTGACTATAAAGTGTAATATCCTAGAATACTGAGAGTGTCTAACCTTGCACCTGGTATATTCATTTTGTAAATTAGATAGTATTGATAACATTCAAAGTATTAATATGATATTATCTAGGATAGTTATATAACAGATGTTTCTCACCTAGAACAATAAATGATGAAAGGAGCCATCAAGAGTCCTTGTTTAATGGCCTACAATACTATGCCTATATATAGTCATATTAAGAAAAAGAACTAGTTATTAGATTTTTTTAAATAATTTATATCTAAAAATATGAAGTTTATTCCCAGTTCTTTAGTCATGGTATTAAGAGGATTTGTGGTGTGATTAAGAATGAGGTTTTAAACTATATAATACTTTTTTTTTTATATATAGACAAGACCATGGTTCTTATCTAAAAACATTCTTCTGCATTCTTTAAGTAATGGGTAGCAACTCCTAGTTTCTAATAAACTTTATTCACAAATTTTATCCATGGCAAAAACTCAAGTGGTATCAGTGTCAAAGAAGAATATACTTTGTACTGAAGAACTCATACTTATGTAACTTTTTAGGATAAGTAGAAGCTGCCCTTCATAGATCCCTTAACATGATATGATTTAAATAATTATATTTGAATGTATAAGTAATGTGACCTTGTTAGATCTGACGAGAAGTTGAAGGCAAACTTGGTGTGACAACTAATATATAAAATATCGTTTTATTGATGCTATTTTTTGTTATTTAAATTAAAAAGTACAACAAATGAATTTTCATTTTATGTCTCACATTTCACCTTCGTAGTTTAATGAATATAACACTGTGGCTAACTATTAATTGTTACGGTATATATCTCTCATTTTAGGAATAGAAAACAAACTGAATGATCCCGAAGAACTTTTTGATATACCTACAAAATATCGTAGTTCATATGTGGCAGCTAGAATGGATCGAGCACTTATTGGCAATGTTGACAATTACCAACAATACGCAGAAATACCACATGAGCCTTTTATAAGTTCAGGTAAATTGCATAATATATCAGAAACATTTTTTTTATGAAAACCCTAACCTTTTTTTATAAATCCATGAGCCTCTATTTAAATCTTAAGATAAAATTTTAGTGAGTCTTGTTATCTAGTAAAGAGGAAACATAATTCAATAGAGTATATTTCACCTTTTAGCAACTTGAACCAGAATACATCTTTCTCTTAAAGTAAATTATTATAGATTTACTAGCGGGTCCAGTGTATGTTGTCCTGCCTTAAAAGTAAAAAATATCTACAATTCAACCGCAGCGCCACCTAGCGGGCCCAATGGTGAATCTAAATCTCGGATCCATTGGAAGACGCACATAAAATTTCATCTAAATCGGTCCAGTTGATTAGGAGTTCAGTAATATATACATGTACAGAGGAAATTTATATATGAAGATAAAGTTTTAAATTATTAAAGCAAAAAATATAACAAACCTTTACAAAATCTATCATGATTGAAATACTTATTTGTATGTAACAAACTAGATAAAATTAATTCTTTTTATAATAATTTTCTTTCAGGTTATGGAGCAACAGGCGAAACAGCACCACAAGCTTCAACACCTGTAACCCCGACTTCCCGCATTTTGCTTCGCCCTTTGCGTAGGCAAAATGTGTCTTTATTACGTGCCTTGCACTCTTGTTTTGCTTTACAGTTTTACAGTATCGGGGTCCTGAAGTTGGTGTCCGATATGACTGGATTTGCTGGACCACTTCTTCTAAATAAGCTTGTCACGTTTGTGGATGATGACAGTATTGATCAACATTTAGGGTAACTATTTTTTTTATTATTCTTCTTTTGACTTTAAACTCTTGGTCCGCACCTTTTTTTTGCTTTCGCTTTGTTTCTTATTGTTTGCGTGAAAAATCGTAATAATTTTATAACTATTAAAGTCTATATTTTCGATTGTAATATAATACGAGAAATAGCCCTTTTTATGTAACTTAAATAACCTTATTGTTGTTGTAGGCTAATACAATTTGGAAGTAATAGTTACTCAATATTAAGTGAACACGCTGATAGGAGTTTAATGACGGTTTTACTTTAGCAGTTTTAGTATAGTTGTATAAAAAAGTAATAGAAAATATAAATTAACCTATCTTGGAATTCATATGACAATACAAAAGTAAATTATTTATTAATTTAAACTTAAATGTTACATGTAGTAAAAGAGTAAAATATGTATTGAATACTTGCTTTAAAAAGGTTGGGTACTTTCGTATTAAATGCACCGCGCTCGCCGAACATTCGACATCTTGCTCTTTTATCTCCCTTTGGTTAATTTAGGTTAGACTTGCGAAAAAGGATAACGCAAACTTGCCTCGGCAGCGATCTGCGAGCGCAGTGCATTTATACAAAAGTATCCAAGCTTTTTTAAAGAAAGTATTCAATACGTATTTAACTTTTTTGTAGTAACACAGTAAGTCTTTTGAGTCTATTGATCATAACTTTTATAACATAACAGTATAACTCAGAACAGCTACATTATCCACTTGGGAGTAATTAAAAAATATAAATGGTCTACTCGGAAGAGAATAAAAATATAAGTTGTCTATTTGCGAATGAATAAAAATATAGCCCGGCCACATAAGAGTGACTAAAATATAGGCCGTCTACTAGGGAGTGAATAAACAGTGTATACCATCCACTTTGAAGCAGACATTCGATTTTAAGTGATCAATAAATATGACACTAGGAAAAAAGGATGTTACAATATTGTAATTTTATCTGACTGGGCCACAACCTTCATATAATATAGTAACAATCCATGTATGTTCACCAATCAAGCGGGGTAGTATGTCACCATGATAAACCCTTTATAGTGACTTTTAGTTTGCCGTATTTCGTGATCAGCTATTATAAATCTTTTAGCTACCGAAACCCTCACTGGCCGACATTATAGAAACGACTACAGATAGATTATAGATATTTTGGTGGTCGCTGTTGTTTATAGATTGCAGTATGCTTACCATTACGTAGAACGCTGTACATTTTTCATACTACAATAAAATATGTTGATATTTTATTAACTGTTGGACTTTAGATAATCTCCCAAGTTTTATTGGCCTTTAGCCAACCGTGACATATGCGAATTTACAATACAGTAATTTGATGTACTTTACAGGTATATGTACGCGGGAGGTCTTATGATAGCCACCTTAATATCCACATTATTTATTGTACACTTTAATTGGTGGATGTCGATAATAGGTTTGAAGATGCGCGGTGCCATAGTTTCTACGATACTTAAAAAAACTCTAAGCGTAACATCAACAGAACTCACTAAAATGTTTTCTGTCGGGGAAATTACTAATTTTATGTCAACTGATACAGACAGAATAGTGAATTCATGTCCTAGTTTTCATGCACTTTGGAGTATCCCATTACAGGTAATACAGATGAAATATGTGATATTTGTGTTTTCAATAGTTTGTATGTGAAAAAAAATGTAATATTTTTCAGTTATTCATTACGTTAATTCTACTTTACCAACAAGTGGGCATATCATTTCTCGCCGGCTTAGGATTCTCTATAGTGTTAATACCGATAAACAAAGTGATTGCCAATAAAATAGGAGACCTAAGCACGGAGTTGATGAAGCACAAGGATAATCGTGTCACTCTGATTAGTGATTTGTTGAAAGGAATTAGAACAGTGAAGGTTCACGTGTGGGAGGACTATTTTATAAATAGAGTTTCAGGTAATTTTTATGTGACTTAAAAAAGACAATATTAGTTGATAAGTTCATATCTATTTTAAACTTAATCGATAAGTTTTAAAATTCATGTATTTTTTCGGTGTACTATGTTAACTTCTTATACCAAATTCAAAAATCGTTTTAAGTACTTCTTTAGGTATTTCTAAGCTACTAAAATATAACTGAATTCGTTGGGCGACACTGCAGTTTGTTTATCTACTTTCGATTTTGAAACTTAATACATATTGCAATGTATATTCTGGAGTATGTATACCTATAAATGTATAATTTATTTTAATAACTAGCGCGCCCGGCAGTCGTTGTCCCGGCCCAATAATAAAAAATTCTGACAAATTATATGCCTATACTTTCACCTGAATTACTTTATCTACTGATGAAAACTTCATGAGAATCCGTCTAGTCGTTTTTGAGTTTATAACGAACAGACAGACAGACGTGGCAGAGGAAATTATTTTATAATATGTAGTGACAATAAGGACAATTTTAGCATTGTCCACATAATAGTGTAAATCAAGTTTCTTAGATGTTAAACTATTGAACGTATAGGCATAGGACTATTGCGAATATAGTTTCTAGGCTATTTGATGTTAAGCCGATTAATTACATTCTGTCACAACTATATCGTTATTAAAAACTTCTATCATAAGTTTTTAAGTGCGTGAGAAATTTATTTACCGTTATTGTTTGAAAATGCCAAGGAAAAGACGAGCTGAAATAGATCGTCGAAGTCAATGAAATGTGCTACGAGCAATCTCACGTGTAAATCACACTGATGAACACCGGGAGACAGATAATGGTAACATTCGTCGTGGTATGGCAGAATTGCGTTCTAAAGTGAATAACAATTAAGTAGACAAGCTTAGAATGGAACGAGTTCGAGCACACAAAACACAAAAAAGCGAGTAAGATGAAATGAAATCAAGCTTTATCGCAAAAGAAGTGCTCCTGTGAAAATGGAATGAGTAGCATTCCATTAGTTTCCCGGTTTTTAGCATGGAAATTATACTATATATATATATGTTTGAGTGAGTCCGTTAATAGTTTGGATTCACAATTGGAAACGGTAGTTGTGGTTGCAATCGGGTATCAGTTTTATTATTAATTTTTCGTGTTTAAAAATACAATTGAAACCAGTGACGACGAATTTGGTGCAGATGAAGTTGCACGGGTCAGCTAGTTATATATAGTTATCAACTTGTTTCATAACACAATTTTCACTTCAAACTAGTAAATTAATCTGTTTCCTCAGATATCTATACTGTTATCAAAAGCATTATGTTATTATTTATTACTTACATGTTACCTCATATAATTTATCTTTAGCAAATTCATAATTATTATTTATTTTACTTATGAATGTGTATAAGATATTCGGATACTAAAAGTGTACAATTTAAACGCAAATATTGTTTTTGTTTATATATAGATGCCCGTAGCAAGGAGATTCGGTACTTGAGAGGACGGAAATATTTAGACGCCATCTGCGTAGTGCTGTGGGCGACTACGCCCGTACTAGTCGCCGCGCTAACGCTCGGCACGCATGCGCTTCGTGCACAACCACTTGACGCTCCTACAGTATGCAAACTTTGACATTCATCCACTATCTGTTTTTGTATTTATATTTCCTAGGTTTTATATTTTTGTACCACTGATTTATTTTTGTCATTAATACTAGATTTTCTCGCGGCTTCGTTTGATTTATCCTTTCGGGATGGTACATTTCATGCAAAATGTCATGATGATTGTTGTCTGTTCGTATATAAATATTAGTATCTGTATTTTTAAGAAACGTGAAATGTGATGAGTATGGAATTTTAAATAAAGGTCTCGAATCATCGAAGAAGGGAAAATAACTATTACTAAAATATAAAATTTGGCAACACGTAAGATTCTCTAATAGCTATTAAATACTAAAATAAATTCACGCGGAAAAAAAAGCGAAAGCAAAAAAAGGTGCGGACCAAGAGTTCACAGAACAGAAGAATAAGAAGAAAATAAAACTAAAATATTAAATTAAAAAATGGATTGAATTAGATAAGAAAATGGTATTGAAATCTTAGATTTACATAAACATTATCTATATTTCTTCAGTATACGAAATCTTGCTAAAAGCTATTTCAGGTATTATTACAATATACTGTACATGTTTTCGATCTTTTTTTTTATCTAAAGACGTTTGTTACGGAGTAACAATAACCTTAGAGACTCATTTATAATATTGCAAAACTAATGCATTATACTTTTGTTCTATTGTAGGTATTTACAACCGTGGCACTGATTAATATGCTAATATCACCATTAAACGCTTTTCCTTGGGTACTGAATGGTCTCACAGAAGCTTGGGTTTCGATAAAACGCATACAAAAACTATTGGATGTGAGTAGGATTGTTATGTTATAAAAGAATTCATTTACCGCTCTTGCTATAATTTGAACTCACACATGATTTAGCTTCCAGACATGGATATGGAGCATTACTATGACAAAATTAATACGAATCGTGATGAAGATAAAATAATAATAATCAAGAATGCTTCATTCGTTTGGGCGAAACCATCGAAACATACGAAAAACCCAGTGAAATCTAAAAAAAATAAAGGGAAAAGAAAAATGTCTACGATGAATATACAAAGGCACGATTCGTCGTCTTCATCTGATCCAGAGGTCCGAGATGACCCATTTATGTTGAAAGATATCTCTCTGGAGGTGGGAAAAGAGGAGCTTATAGGGATAACAGGCACTATAGGCAGCGGGAAAACCTCATTATTGCATGCAATAATTGGTGAAATGTTAAAAAAAAGTGGGGATCTGCAAATTTCTGATAACTTAAACAGTAATTACTTTTATAATGTTAATAATAAATCTAGACTATGTATATTATAATTTTATTTAGAACTTGAAGCTCCTCAGAGCTTTTTAATAAGATACTTCGGACACCAAACAGAATTTTAACCAAAAAGAATTTTATAGTCACTCGAAAAAAAGCTAATAGCAGAACAATAGTAATAAAAATGTTCAAAGTTCGTATGCCAATTGTGAAGTATTTGTATATAAAGTATAAACAGATATACAGCAGGTCAATTCCTATGAAGTATAGCAGTGAAATATCAGATATATAGGCAGAAGAAAATATCTATTTGTATTTAAAATGTACCAAATATGCAGGTCATTTTTATAACTCAAAGATAGAACTTGGTGTTACGAATAGCTATGTAAATAGGAAAGGAAAGATGGGATAATTTATTTACCTAGCCATAGTCATATTTTTTTTAATGTTACTCTCTGCAGTTTTAGGATTAATAGGAATATGAAGTGTATAATTATATTTCAAAGAAACAGATTGAAAGATCTAATCATAAATATCAACATTTAATTTGTTATTATATACAATCGTACATTCCTCATGGAATGAATGGCAGTAGAACGAGTTATTATGAAATTGATCTATATTGTAAAAATAAATTTTAAACCTGAAATACTTTCAGACTTAAATTTTGAATCTGTTACCTTTTTCTGTATGTTGTTATAGTTGGTTTCGGTACAATTCGCTATGCCATAACAATGACAAACCTAACCGAAACAAAGTCAAAAAATTTATATAAATACTGTATATGGTAAGAACCTTGTTTTTTTTTAGGTTTTGGCTATGTGTCTCAAAAACCGTGGCTAGTTCGTGGTACGATCCGAGACAATATTCTATTTGGGAAGGCTTACGACGAATCTAAGTTTAAGGCGGTTGTAGACGCTTGCGCTCTCACAGGTAGCATCCATTTTACAGATTAAATATTCTAATGTTTATAAATGCAAGGTTTAATGAATATGTATATTGTATCTTTAATCATAGAGGATTTAAATGTCCTGGGGTGGAATGCCTTTGTGGGAGAAGGTGGCTGCACTCTGAGCGGGGGTCAACGCGCTCGTATTGCTCTCGCACGCGCAGTATATCAAGATAAACAAGGTATGCATGAATTTATGAATTTTAATTAATTATCTTAAAATTATTTCCTTAGTATACAAGTCGAAGTTATAAAATAGAATCTGTTCCCATGGCCCTGTACGTTATTACAGTAACAGTGCTTGCATTGTTGCGTTTCGTTCGGTCAGTGAGAGCGCCGGAGGCCCACCTAAGACCCCCTCCCTCCGTCCTTTTTCCCCTCCCCAAAACACAGGCTGGTAACGCACTTACGACTCCCCTGGTATTGTTAGTGTCTATGGACGGTGGTTTTCACTTAACATCACATGACCCACGTGTCTGTTTGCTTCCTATGATATAAAAAAAATAGGATAATGTGTTTACTTTGTTTTAGTGTATTTACTGGATGATGTACTTTCCGGTGTGGATAGTACAGTAGGACAACATATCATGCAAAAATGTATATTGGGTTTACTTCGACACACAACACGAATATTTGTTGCTCATACACAGAGACATTTAGCGCGTGCTTCCCATATACTGCTATTGAAAGATGGACGGATCGTGAGACATGGTATGTTTTACAAATTATAATATGTAATTTGAGATTACATATATATTCGTAATGGATAATCGTGATTAAAATTATACAGGTCCTCCAGAGATTGTGTTAAATGACATTGACGATTTCTTACTAAGTGAGAGTGAATGTATAGGCGAGGAACTACCACGCTTACAACAAGTACACGATGAGCAAATTGAAAGCGATAAAAAAGTATTAGAAGACGATGTATGTAAACCATTATATAAATGTTATTTTGTGTAGAAAATATGTTTATTTTATTTTATTTTTTGACAGGAAGCTATGTCGCAAGGAAGTATTGGATGGTGGGTGATAGGACTATATTTGAAATCAGTCGGAATATTCTTGACAATTATAATTTTGATTTCCCTAATTCTAATGCAAGTTTCGCAAAATTTCACGTTCCTTTGGCTTACGTTTTGGGTTAAAAATAAAAAAAATAATTCGACCGCGTTACATGACCCTGGATTTGATGTTTCACCGCAGGAAAATCTGACTATTTTGAATCATGGCGTCAATGCGGTTGGTAATGTCGTACACGCTATTATGAATTTAACGCAAGATTTAATTCATAATGCAGATGGGCATAATAACAATGAGACAAATATAGTGGATCAAAGAACTATAGGTACATTGCGGTTATCAAACAATATCCCAGTATACGCCGATACACCTATATATGATGATAATTTTTATCTCGAAGTATATTTTGGTTTGGCGGGATTGAATTTAGTGTTTACTGTAATGAGAGCGTTTCTGTTCGCTTACGGCGGAGTTATAGCTGCCTCGAGGATACATAAAGTTCTTCTCAAAGTTGTCGTGAAGGTAAAATTCCATGTTTATTTAAATATTTTATGTCATACAAATACAACATTTTTGTTTTGCGTAAATTACTCCTGTATGTTTCAAAACCATATTAATGTGGGATATTGTTGTTTCAAAAGATTACATACTGTCAGAAATTTCTTGCTTTCTTTTGATTTGTATGTACTTGCTTTTGATTTGTATGTAGTATTGATAAAATCTTATTAATATTAGTTTGTAAGTATGAGTAATTGTTTGTTATTTCTTAATGCAATGATCAGATTATCATGAAACTTTGATTTATTACATTATATACATCAGAATAATACATATGCTCTAATTTATAATGATATTAAAATATAACAATAAGTGTAAAATACTTTGGACAGGACCCTGTCATCTGAGATTCTATGTAAAGATACAAATATAGACGAAGTCGCGGCTCACCACTAAATTAAAACACATCCAATTTTTTTTCACAGATTTAGACCTAACATACTTATATCTTACTATATTTTCCTATATATTTCAGGCTAAAGTAAAATTCTTTGATATCACACCAGCTGGACGCATTATAAATCGGTTCTCGTCTGATACCTATACTGTTGATGATTCGTTACCGTTCATTTTAAACATCCTGTTGGCTCAATTCTTTTCTCTCGTAGGTATGAATGGAATCATAACATTTTGTTTACATTGGAAGACTTAACATCATTGTATATCTATGTTTTAATATTTATATTCAGGTGCAGTTGTAGTTACGCTATATGGTCTTCCGTGGCTTTTAGTCGGTGTATTGCCAATAATTTTCATATACTACAGACTGCAACGAGTGTACCGTATTACCTCGCGTCAACTTAAACGTCTGCAGAGTGTTACTCTGTCACCAGTGTATACACATTTCAACGATACCCTTGAAGGTAATTTAAGATTTTGAGTAGTTCTTTTATGATATGTTATGCTTAATATATCTATTTAATATTATCCAATTTTACTTTTATATACCTATGAAAATAAACTTTTTAAATAACTTGTGATTGTTCAATTCTCCTTGTATCCACTGTTGTTCTATATGTGCTCTGTCTATTACAACAAGCTACTGCCCTTGGTTTCTTCCGCATTAAACTTTAATATAAAACCTGATAACAATAAGAACAAAAACAAAAAAAAAACATAAAAATCATTTCCACATTGTAACATTCACGTGAGCCAATTTCCATTGTGATTGTTCAAACAATGTTGATGTTTATTATTTTTAGTTATAGAAACATGTTCCTGGACGGAGCTTAGTAAACTAAAAAACGGCTGGCTGGGTGCCACACATTAGAATTGAAAGCTTATAAATAAATACACGAACATTAAAGTGGACTCACTTCTCTATGCCATAAGCTCATACGAATTTATTAATGTTTATCGCTTATAAATAATAGTAATATTTTTAATACACACAATATATACACTTGAAATACTACACAGATTATATAGCAAACATACATAATAGTATATTATATTTAAATAATGATAAAAAAATAATAATTGTAACGATGCACTCTCTGCCAGACAATAAACGTGATTAATGACGATTATGGTTCGTCGAGTCAACCTTAGCGCACTTAATATCGAGTTCACTATTCGAAAAGAACGCATAATGCGTCTAAATGAATTTTCACTTTAAGAAATAATTATTATATCTTGTGTGTGAATATAAAATAATGAATAATAAATTGAAGGTCATACGATAATACGTGCAATGGGTGCGAGTACGCGGTGGGAGGAGACGGGCGACGAGCTCGTGGAGGCGTGGCAGCGCGCGGCGCTGTGTGCGGGCGCGGCCGCTCAGTGGCTGGCGCTGCGGCTACAGCTGAGCGCCGGTTGCGTAGTGGCAGGCGCCGCGCTGCTCGCTGTACTGCAGCGTACAATACACGCTGAACACGCGGGTATGTTTCGCGCGATACACTCACAAAACCTTACATCACTGCAACAACATTATACATATCACCCCCACACACGTGCATACATATACGCGTTTTATTTATGTCATAAGAGACAAACGAACATGAGAGTCACCTAGTGATCACCACCGTCCGTAGGAACTAACAACACCAGATGTGTCGCAAGCGCGTTGCCAGCCTGCGTTGGTTGAGAATGGAGGAAAGAGGGGGGAGGGGCGAGGAGAGGGGAGGGAAGGTAGGCTTCCGGCGTTTTCACGGACCGAACGAAACGCAACAATGCAAGAGCTGTTACTTCACGTCGGTTTTCTGTGAGAGGATGGTGCTACCCCGGGTGAGCTGACCCATTCATGCTGTAAGCAGTAATAGCTTCAGCGTGGCTCTACCACCTAAAACACAGATGAAAGTGTGAAGGTTTATTTTTATTAGTATTTTTTTCCCTTATCGAACTGAAATAGTTCAGAAAATTATTCGACACTCAATACATATAAGAGTTGAGGTATATATGCTTGGTACGCATACATGTATGTTACAATAACTCGTATGAGTATGAATATGTAACTTAGCTTAGGTTAGCTCAATTAGGTCGCGAATTGCATGAACTAGGCAACAAGCACGGACCGAGGTATGCACCCTTGAGCTAGTTGTCTAAATTAAATAGGCTGATTGCCTTAAGCCTCGCCTTAGTAGTCCGGTGAAACTGTCAAGGCCGCGCTAGGACAATAGCATAGTCAGTTCGAAAAAAAAACGCGGGTTGGTCTCGTCCACAATCTTTTCACTATTCGATATCTATTTCGAATTATTTTTGATAAAGTTTGTCTCACTAGATGACGTTTTATGTAATTTTGTATTCTTTGTTATTTTTTTGCAAGTAACAACATTTTATATGTATATATAAAAATTATTAAAACACTAGCCTCTGCCCGCGACTTTGTTCGCGTGGAATAGATACACTACACGCAGCAGTTTTCAAAAGGAAAAAACATCCCGATTTTAAAACATTGTTCATCTGTGCTCAGCTCCTATTGGTCTTAGCGTGATCATATATAGCCTATAACCATTCTCGATGAATGAGCTATATAACACTGAAAGAATTATTGTATTCGGACCAGTAGTTCCTGAGATTACCCCCCTAGAACGTCACAAACTCACAAACTTTACTTCTTTATAATATTAGTATAGATTGTAAACGACCTATACGGTACACCTTTATACATGCATATGTAAATACATATTGATAATTCATAGCCATGAGTTATAATCTGTATTGCTAGATGCACTGTTTCAAAGAATGATTTTTTTTTCGAACTGACTACGCTGTTGGCTTCATGAGCACTCACCGCTTCACTGGGCTAATACTTTAAAGAAATGAACGATATCTCTATGTACTACTAATGTACTCTGTGATCTCACTCGATAACCAAACTACACTTTTACCAGTTTTTATCAAACCTACATTAATGACAAACATTATACATTACCCGGCTTTCAATTGTGCACATAAGCAAAGAGGCTTAAATAGGTGGCTAAATTCAGTTTCATACAGCGAAATCTTTGTCTGTTGTAGTTTTCAATTTGCCTACTGCAGGAATATAATAGGTAGGTTTATTTATATGATTGCTAATTTTTTTTTATTTGGCAGGTTTGATCGGACTCGCGATATCCTATGCCCTGTCAATGACATCTATGCTAAGTAATGTTCTCAACTCGTTCACGGAAACTGAGCGAGAAATGATAGCGGTTGAACGTGTCGGAGAATACATTCAACAAGTAACTACTTTTATCAAATATTGTATTATATTTAGCCTAGAGTCAAATCTAATTTTACTTACCACAGGGTTGAAGAATATACCTATTATAGATACTAGCACAGGCTATCGAATGTAGTATCTCAACCTTTCTAAATTCTTACTATAACTCGTCTATTCCATTACAACATTCCGGTTTAATAACTTCACAAAATTTGTTTTTCTGAACACATATCACTCCTTTGCCTTATCAATTATTAAATTGTGGGAATTTCCACTCCATCTACTCACAAAATTTACGTTTTTCATGTTTTCACCAGAAAGTAAAGAAACATTACGAGAAGAATACGTGCAATTTAACTGCCCTTTAATACGATCAAAACTACAAAACTAGACCTGCTGTGCGGTTTTAGATAGAATGCCGAAGATAATGAATAAATTGGAGTAAAATGAAATAATTACATGTTTTAATTATAAATAGTTGAATGTGTAAAACATGGTCAAACTTTAAATGTATTTTCCCGCAATATTGATATATCGAATTTCTTCTTTTTTTATTAAAAGTGCAACATATAACCTAACTAACTTTGTGGGTTTAGCTAAGAAATAGATTAGTGAACTAAAATTAACCTAAAAGTATTTTGTTTAAATATATTTATTAAGTATTATTACAAGCAAACTTGATTTATTACATCTATAGAAGTTCTGGCTTCTTTTTTGATGATTATAGAAACAAATACTTTGGCTACTTCGATATCAAACATCGAATCATTTTCAGTATTAATTTCTATTACGATAAACGTAATTTTCACTTAATTCAATTATTATTATTAAATCGCGACTATAGTATAGTAAAAATAATAATACTGTA
Source organism: Antheraea mylitta (assembly GCA_014332785.1). Taxonomy (NCBI): domain Eukaryota; kingdom Metazoa; phylum Arthropoda; class Insecta; order Lepidoptera; family Saturniidae; genus Antheraea; species Antheraea mylitta. The sequence goes on from JACEII010000045.1 coordinate 3,351,158, forward strand.
TAAAATCTAATTGACAAGTAAAACTCAAATTCACATATATATGTTGACTCTCTTGTTCTTGTAAATTCATACGCGCATGTAAATACGTATACCTGCGCGTTCGCTCTTGGAGCAAATAACGTACCTATACGTCCGGTAATTTCTCTCTCGGACATCTCATTATTACCCTCACATATGACACAAAAACTATTATAACTTAGGAAATATGGAAAATGTATAGTTATGCATAAATCATTGCGATAAAGATTTTATTTATCGATTTTTATTTTAACTGTTTCAGATTGAAACTGAAAAGGTGGATGGTAGACCGCCACCGTACGGATGGCCGTCACAGGGTGTTATCGAATTTGAAGATGTTTGTCTTAATTACAAGTATGTTTTCTGTGACTAGTCTACAATGACTTATAGCTCGTAAGCTCTAGCATTTTTTATTAGAATTGGTTTTGTAGGGACTGCCCTAAAGTATTATTATAATTTGCAGTTTATATATAATCGCATTAAAGAGATATAAAATTGTGAGTAGATAATTACAGTAATGCTCTTACAAAAGTATTTATAAGTACGGCACACTTGCCACGTATTGTTACATGTAATATATACATTAATGAAGAAAATACTAAAATTGTATCGATTAGAATTTACTTGGACATATTTGGAACTTTAAAAACTTTTACTAAAACTAAAATTATAAGCTATAAGCGTTGACAGCATTTGCAAATTACTTAGTCCGGTGAAGCTGTTGTGAAGACTTTGCTAGGTCAATAGCGTGATCGGTTCGAGAAAAAAATGCCAATCAGTAATTTTACATGTCCCGCATAGATAGATAGATAGTGTAAGATTACTAATGATTTGTGCCTAAATGTCGAAATCGTGTTTATGAATCGGTGTGGTAATGTCCCATCTCTAATTCCACAACTTTCCCGCTCCAAGCACCCACTTCATAATTAGTCGTGCCACGTACCTACGCATATAAAGGGGATCGGACAAGAACACTGCAACAACGTGGATCTTATCAGTACCTATCTTTTCTATCCTACACCTATTATCGCGTCGATTCAGTCACTATGTCGCTTGCGTTGGGGAAGTAACCACCCTCGATATCGATTATTTCGGTCACATTCTCTCATCCTCAAATATTTTCGAAATACTGTTCATTACTCTTCGCCATATATCAATGAACGTTTTATCATGATTTAGTAATAGTGGTGGGGAGGCTGGGACGAGCGCGTTGTGCGGCGTATCGTTCCGTAGCTGGGCGGGGGAGAAGCTGGGTGTGGTGGGGCGGACGGGCGCGGGGAAGAGCTCGCTACTGCACGTGCTGTTACGCCTCGCTTCACCCTCCAGCGGGCGTGTAATAGTCGACGGTGTCGATATATCCACGCTTCATCTACACTCGCTACGGTACGGATCAACTTATCTTCATTTATGTATATACCCCCAGTATGCATTAATAATGCGATTCATTTTTTTATTAACAAGAGTAATCGAAATATGTTTATGTAACGTCGATTGCACGGATGTCTCATTGGTTAATCGACCCACTGCTGCTGTTGCGCTGAATGTTCCGAGTTCAAATACTACAATGATTGTTAGGCTTAATTTATTTTATATAATAGGATTGTTAGGTTGTAAGTATACCAATACTCATATTGGTATACTTTATGTCCGTCAATTGTATTCTTGTAAAATATTTTCACTTTCGCATACTATTTTTTAGTATAAAAAACTGATTAAAATATTCAATGTAAAATATATTATTTAATAATACCTACATTACTTAGAGGTGACAACAGTTGTAGAAATAGCAAAACATGTCTAATAAAGTTCTGTTGAAATAAAATTATTGTGATACTCGTATGTAATGTTTAGTTTTTTTTTTAAATCTTTATTTCTAGCAACCAGTCTTTCAGATTATTACGGTCATTGTCATGTAGTTTGAAATATTACATACGTCGTGTGATTATTTCAATATTCTAACAAGATGGTGGCTCCCTTGTTAGAACCTTCTAGGGAGTTTTTGTGGCATCACAAAATTTCATGATCCGTGGTATTATTTTCCATTCAATTCACTTATGCACAATAAATTAACTATATTTCGTAAAACACCACCAAATTTACAAAATATAGTCAAGTAACACAAGATTATGAATAAAATATAAAATCCACTACATGACAGACTAAAATCCCGCCGAAAACTCTGTTCGGTTATCGTTGATTGTTGTTGATAGGTCCCGTATAGGAGTGATACCGCAGGAGCCGTTTATATTCGCGGGTAGTATCGTTGAGAACGTGGACCCGCTCGGGCAGTACCTGGAGGCGGAGGTGTGGCGCGCGCTGGAGGCGAGCGGGGCGCGCGACCTCGTGACGTCACGCGGCGGACTGCACGCGCGCGCGGACGCGGGGACGCTCTCCCGCGGACACGCACAGCTGCTCTGCCTCGCGCGCGCTCTCTTACAACGACCTAAGGTACTCCATCACATTTTTATCTGTTTTACGTATAAAGTGCGTTACTACTCATTTCAGTTACATAGAATAAACAGTACGAAATCCTTAAATTGCCGTTTGTTGTAAAGTGTTCTCATAGTTTCACCAGTGAGATGTCAATTAGATGTTTGTCGTTTTTCAATGAATTCGCGTACACATATAACTAATACCTATAAACGACCAACAATAAAAAATATACAAATTTTTTATTGTTACATATTAAGGATCTCGGAAACAGAGTCAGTGATTTCCGTGAAACTCAGTATGTAGTCGGTTTCTGGAACGATAAATCGATCTAGCTGAATTTCATTCAAAGAAAACTTTTTTATCTGAGTTTTCAAGCAATGAAAAATATAACTAGATTATAAAGGTAAATTTCGCCGCCGCTGTCAAAACAAACAGCTCAGATGGAAATCGGCTGCTTCAATAATCCGTCTAACTCCAGTTCAAGTCCAAAAAGAGATACATATTTTAATACTTACATATAATTTGACAAAAAATGCTAATTTTGTGATTCAGACCTAACAGTTTATTTTAATTTAAAAATATATTTTTTTTAAACCGAGCTAGGCTCGGTTGCCCAGGTACTGCCAATTAAAATAAGTACGACTATTGACTGACGTTAAAGAAAACGTCGTGAGGAAATTTGACCCTGAGATCTGTTCTTGTAATTGCCAGTACATCGTGAGCCGGTGCGGAGATTACACCCATACTTTCCTTCGGGAAGAGGCCTACGATCCTGCAGTGGGTCTCTTGTTTAATGTTGAAAATATGTTTTGTAATATCTTTTATCTTCATGCAATTATTTCGACCTGAGAAATCCATATACTTATGTAACTCACAATCGTATTGATTATTGCGATTTTGCATTTAAAACTCCTTTCTGTCACATAATCAATTTTTAAATAATCATTTAATTAATGCTGCTCTCGATACGGTTTGTGTATAAAAAATAAACAAATCAAGACAATTTTTACAGATTCTTTTAGTGGACGAAGCAACAGCGAACCTCGATCATGAAACGGAACGTCTGATTCTGGATACGATACGCTGTTCGTTCGGTGGTTCGACCGTACTGTATGTAGCGCATCGCATGACCGGCGTGCTCGAGTGCTCGCGTGTGCTCGTACTCGGCTCAGGGAGGGTGCTTGAGCTGAGCACGCCGGACGATGCGCTCGCCGACCACAGCTCGTATCTTTACACTTTAGTATTTGGCTCCTGAATATGTGATATTTCACCAAATATTACTAGATAGAGTAATATAAAATTCCTTCGCGACTAATACGGAGACCGCATTTATTCATTCGAACTAAATAATACATCGTTCATTTGTGATAAGGATGACGTCGTTTCTCAAAATAGAGACTTTTTGTTTGAGAATTAGGAAATTGTAATTTATTGTAAAAGGAGATAACTCATACTACCAAATAAATTGTAATATTTAAAAAAGTAATTGAAAGTGGTAATTAATAATTTGAACCCATTTTTTTATAACAAGTGAGAAATATGTAGATAATTATGAACGTCAAATTGAGTAAAAGAAACGTCAATTAGTTACAGCTAATTACGTTAGGGGCTTATGAAACACCAAGATAATATGCAGGTTTTTCTTTTATTTATTTAGTAAATAAAGAATAGATAGAATTTGAAGGAGTTGTAGATCTTATAAGATTAGACTGTGTGTTAAATTACTGCTAGACATATTTCTGCCCTAAAGCTGTAGTTTTCATGCATACAGAAAGTATTTTGTTATACCTTTAGGTTCAATGTCTTGACTGAACTACTCTTTGTATTAACACTTTTAGTATTTTAATATGTGTTATTGCCATTACATATTTACAATATGCCAAAAGAGTCTAGTATGAACAGAATACAGTTACAGCAATATTGATCACACTTGTGATTAAAATTTTTCGCGATTACACTTTTGTGTGTGTTCATTATAAATGACATGATATTACATTCGAGCGCTTTCCTAGTTTTAAAACGTTTACGTTTACAATAGTCGAAGCGATAAGGTGTCAATGTTAGTGTTTCTTGTTCCCAGGCTCTATGAGTCATCTTTTGTTTGTTTGAAGTTATGCGTTTTCATATATGATATAGTATTATTAAAGGGTAAAATAGAGCACTTATATACGGTATATAACTATTATTTTCATTAGAAAGTGATTGTAATGTGTGTAGATCATTATAATTATTCATTTATATGAGCAATATGATAGCAATTAAGTATTTTTTTCGTCATAGAACTAGCTTTTTTACTTTAAAGTTATACTTTTTTAACGTTTTGTCTTTCGTAAACCTACCCAGTAATCAATCGCTACACGATTTGCTGATAAACGTCAACAGAAACTCGCCCTTCTATTCTCAATAGTAAATAATGTATATCGATAAAATATAGTTGTTTAGTGTAATTTAGGGGCGATCTGTACACATATTTACCCAAGCAGCGATCAGATCGCAATCATGTTAATGGTATTCTTTTGACGTTATAAGGCTGAAGTTCACTAAAACTGCTTATATGTTCTGATTTATATCATTTATGTAAGGAATACCTTATATAGTATGTAACTACTTTATTATTGTTAATAAATATATTAAGATTCATATTTTGTTTGTCTAATAATGACTTGTCATATTTTTGTTATAATATAATAGACATGAAGCATTGTGATATTATTATTAATAATTATGACAGTTTTATGTTGACCTATATTTTTATTAATAAAAGTGTACGAAAATGAGAGTGATTGTTTCGTTGCTATACGATTGGGGATATTTCTTTCAGTGATTTTATACTGTTACTATCCGATCCCTATATTTTTTAGCAAGTGGACCAAGTTGAAGGTATATAATCATTGTATGCTAATGCGTCTTTCTCAGAGAATTAGGATTTGCGTCCAGTGGTATTTGAGTGGGAAAGTGGACAACAGTAACAGTACCCACACCTGCGGTACTAACACAAACTGATGGTAGACAAAATCGTGAGTAACTGGGTCGTCTGATCTGGTATGCTTATATATACGTTTTTGGGTTGCTGTTTTCAACCAAGCAAAATATTTAATTTTGAGAACATCTGCAATGATATCTCTCCTTTGATCACCATCTTTTTCAGGATTTCCAAGTTTGAATATCGTACACCAAAAAGGATATATCAGGTTTTACACTCTTCAGACATGAGAACGTTAACGGTTGCTCATTACCCAAAATAATTTTCCTAGGCAAACGAGATGTCTAAATCCGGTAGTCTAGGCTTAGCCAACGTGACTTCGCTTCCAAAGATTGCATAATCAGATAACCTTGTGAGTTCCAGCTCTCTAATTAGTTATTACCACATGATGTCTAGCTTACTTCAAAGACTGTGTGCTGAAAGAATAGTCCAAGTAAAGCGTAACAATTAGACTATTTCTAAATGTAATATACCCAGCATAAATGTTGGTTCTTTATACATATTAGGGAACCTGTCTATTACACTTTATAGCTCTTTACAAAATCTAATAGTAACCGGCTTATGTGGGTGTGGTGGGTGACACCTCGATACTAATATAGCTTTTGTCCTTGGTGTAGTATAATATTTAAGTCTTTATTGTAGTATGGTGGATGGGTTTATATGTTATGATGCCCCTCTCGTTTTAGCTAATCCTGCGTCAAGACAAGTTACATAAGTTAGGAAGGATCCAAACTTTGTACTGTCCAATCTTCTTTGTTTTTCTTCTTATCACATAAAACTGGTGGAATTTTGAACTTAGCGCATATATCGTTATTGATATAAGACAAAGAAATAATATATAATTAATTTTACTCATAAACGACGATTTACTATTGTCGTTGTTATAATGATAATCTTTATTAGGCGTTTTGTTACATCTCTATATAATAAAGGGTACCCTGCCTCCTACGTTAGTGTATACTGTGTTGTAGGAGACGGTTACAAATATTATGAACACTAGTTATATGTTTATACAGCAAACTGAATACTAATATACATATTTTCATATCCTTTGTTTTGATGTTTTTGGTGTGTGTGTGTATGTAAAAAGAAGGATGTATGGAAAAGATAATGAGCGTGTGTGTGCATAACATTATAAAGTCGACAGTATTAGAATGGTGTTAGGTGTGTACTATTGAATCTATGGTGTGTGGGGATCACTATCTGTTTGAATCTTGCTGTGAGTAAAACGGAGTTCATGACTACGTTATGATCCTAATCCTAACATGGTAGTTTTGATTATTTTTCTAACTTGATCCCTGCTTTATGTTAAGTAAGAGAGTCTCGAGACTGTCATAGTCATATCCGTCCATCCAACATACTATTTTGTTTTTAACTTTATAATTACTTAAGTTTTTATTCTTAAGCTTTTTATCCACTATATTGTATATTGTAGGCGCTATGAAATCAAAGTGTCTCCGTGCAAACGTGGATCTTAAGTTTGGAATGGTATAGTTTTGCAGCCTTTTATTAGAATTAGATTTATTATATAAGATATATTATTAATATAATTAGATAAGGGACGATTTTGTGATATTCTTTTAACACTGAATAAATAAAGTTTTTTCTTACTGGTAAAACTTTGTTTAACTTCGGTGATCGGACGAGAGCCGGTGGAGTGGACATTGACGACAATACATTTCTATCTACGCGTCTCTCTCGCATATGTGTGACGTCATAAAATATTAAATCGAAACATTTTGAATCTTATTACTATATAGATAGAGTTGCAAATGTTTTTGTGTCTCTTACATGTCGTTTTTCGTTGCATCCGATTTCAAATCACAACGAATCTAAAGAAGTTTCACTTCAAAAAATCAAACATTGGAATACTTACAGATGTTCCTAGTTGAAGCCGGAGAATTATTCATTCATTGGTCAATCATAAAACGCATTCTATTTGAAAAGCATAATGAGCTGCAGCCCTCAAGACTGTATGCCGTACATATTTAAAAAAATATTGTTGCAAATATTTTTATTATTTCGTTAATAGTGCAAAGTTCGTGTTTTGCGTCGCCACGTTTCACCACGACAACAATCTGATAGCCGAAAGAACGATTTTTAAACCATTTAATTGATGTTTGGTTGATGAAACATCTAATGTTTGTTACATTAGCGTTACTAAAGTTATTGAATTTCGTGTTCGTGCGGTCTGTATAAGTACTTTGTATAAATGACGAGTGTTTGGATTATTTGTTGTGATAACGTGAAACTACCTAAAGCCACTATGTGATTCTGCAATATGCATACAAGTATCTAGCGTGCTGATCATCAAAATTATAGTTATAACAAATTGAATATAAGTATGATATGATAGATATTCATAAACATGATCCGTGATTTTGCGATTTGGGGAAAAAATCAACCAGGGGTTAATTAAATAAGCAGTTATCAGGAAGATAGAAAAGGTTTTTTTAATCATGGAGAATGAAACAATGTTTTAATTCACACAAGGATCACATCTAAATGTATAAATGCAATTATATTTACTTATACAACTTTCATATCGATAAATGACAATCTTACAAGTTTGATAATTATCTAGAGAATCTACACTTGGCAAATAAAATCATGTGACACAATGCCCCCTTTATCGCTTTGTTTGGCAGTGACTATAGCCAAATGGCGACAACGGAGTTGCTTTTATAAATATAATTTTTGATTTATCTCCAGAATCGATACTTTTATCGATTAGTTGATCTCTAAAAGTACACATTATAAATCTTCAAACAACATCGATATATCACGACATAATATTTTATTCACAAGCCTATTATGTCTTGTTTTTAATTTTGTGTTTTCGGGTTATTGAAATCTAAAAAAGTGGATTTAACAAATGAAGTGTGTTACTAGTGTAAATGCTATTATACTATCTAATGCATATGTCACCTATGCAACGCAAATACGTGAATAATGGATAACATAACGGAGACATTGATAAAATATTTTGGACACCGAAAGTTTAAAAGCGAGCTTCAAGAGCAAGCTGTTAGAGCTATTTCAAGAGGTAAGTACTAGGTTTTTGTCTTACTACGTAGTATAGATTCTATTACTTCCATATTACAATTTGTTTTTTGAGTGTAACTTAGGACGTAAAATGGTATCGGTTCACGAAATTTTCCAATATAGGCGCCATAAAACGTTGCGAATATGTTTATTTTTATATTTCATAGTTCTCTGAAATTGTGTAATTACATAAATTACCAATAGATGGTCGAAAAAACAGATATATCTATCGGGCTTAAACGGAGTAACATGATTTTAACAACTCTTTACTGTTATATTTAAGTTAAAATTCAAAATAATTGACACTATTAAGTACACAGTGGTATAAAATTTATAAGAAAAAATATTAAAAAAAAATAAGCAAATATATATATATTCTCAAAAAGTAAATCAGATATCATATGCCTTTTTATAATATTATATTGTTTTCATTATTATACATTAAATATAATTTTACATTTATATGTTTTATTTTAGGTGTCCATGATGTGTTTATCTCAATGCCAACTGGTTCTGGGAAATCGCTCTGTTTCCAGTTACCAGCAATGTTGCAAGACAATAAAGTGGCTATTGTATTTTCTCCACTACTGGCTCTTATCAAGGATCAGATAGATCATTTGACACAATTAAAAATACCAGCTGAATCAATAAACTCTAAAATGACAACAAAAGATAGAGAAAGCGTATTAAATGATTTAAGGAGCATGAAACCGGATACTAAATTTTTGTATGTAACACCAGAACAAGCCGTCACTAGCACTTTTAAATCCCTAATGGAACATCTAGTCAAATATAAAAAAGTTTCATATGTGATTGTTGATGAGGCTCATTGTGTTAGCGAATGGGGCCATAATTTTCGTCCAGATTACCTCAAGCTTGGAGAATTGAGAGAGAGATATAAATCTATACCATGGGTTGCTCTTACAGCAACAGCAAATGTAGAAGTAACTAAAGATATATTAACTAATTTAAAATTACTCAAACCTATCGCTCAATATAAAACACCTAGTTTTAGGAAGAATTTATTTTATGATATTATGTATCAAAATTGCATTGATGATGAAGTTGGTCACCTGTATGAGTTTTTGAAAAAAAGTTTAAAAGATGATGAAAACACCAAGCTTGTAAGTGTTCAAACTATTTTTCCTTTTCTTAATTAAAAAAAATTTATGTATACAAAGCAAAAATTATTTTTCAGAAAGATAAAAATGCAGCTATTGTGTATTGTCGTACCCGTGAACAAACAGAACACTTGTCTAACATGCTTACAAAACGAGGATTGAAGTCATTGGCTTATCATGGAGGTAATCCATTACAATTAACAAGAATTGATGGAACAGCACTATACTATATATTTTATAAAGCCCTCTTGTTGGAAAAGTTTGGCAGCACAACTCCCAGAATGGTGCAGTGTGGTAAACAGCTAAGTACGCAAGTTCGAGGCTCAGCGTAAAGCTGACCTTGATACCAAACTCGACCAGTTACCTCTCCCTCCTGCTGCTATATGTCATTTTGAGAACGGCATACTCACATGTCCTCAATGTTCACAATGTTTTGCCACGAAGCTATATATGCTATATGGCTACATAAGCCATCTTCGAGCACGCCAGCACCATTTATATGTTTAGGGGTCAAAGTAGTTGCCATGGCTGAAAACGGTCAGACCAATTATCATCATATATTTTAGACTTAATTTTAAAATCCTGTCTGTTGGCTTGAGAGAATTATAATAATTTACATTGTATATTTAGGCTTAATAAGAAAAGGTGCATAAAAAAGTTAATAGGTCCAAAGGTTGTTAGGTTTAATAATATGTAATACTTATATATCTATCATAAACAGGAGGATATACTACAATCATAGTCATGTATAGTTTTTTTTCACAATAATTTTTTTTTTTTTTTATTTAGTCTTTGGCCTCTGTGGAAAAATCCACAATTCTGCCAGTGTCATGTACGTTTTGAACTATAATGGTAATTAACTACTAATTAATAATAATTTAACAACAAAAGATAAGAAGTTGATTTTAACCACCACCATTTATGTGCAACATGTAACAAAAAGACAATACACCCTTGGGGTTAGTAAATTTCTAAACATCTAGGTTAGTAAGTATATACCTTATATATGTACAATATATCTCTAATACAGAAAACTATGGTACAATGTTTAATTATAGCTTAATCCTATACACGCTAATATATTTGCACAAAAGGGAAATAAAAGGAGTAAAGGAGAGGGAGAGGAGGAATTGCATATGGGTGGGACGGGGTATCGCCTGGGGGAGTATGTCATAAAGAGACACGCTCCGATTTGGGCAATTAAAAAAAATATGGTCCAAGTTTCCTTCGTCCAAACCACATTCACATAGCGAGTGATCCCGGACTCTAATTTTTGCCAGATGGACAGGCGTGCAGGCATGGTTTAAACGGATACGACAGATGACCGATATCGTACTCTTGTCTACGTTCCGAAATAAGGAAAACCAGGGTTTACTAGGGATGGTAGGTTGAATATACCCATAAAATTTCGCTTTAAACAACTGGTGTTTCATGCTTGTGCATAGATCCCCGGGAATGATCTTAAAATGATCTAGGGAACCTATGTTGCCAGCTTGTTTGGCACAGGAGTCTGCGGTTTCATTTCCTGGAATGCCCGAGTGACCCGGAATCCAAGCAATGACAAATATACAGGGATTCTTTGATTTTCCAAATTATTGGGGATTTGTATTTGGATTTGAAAGGATTAGCCAGTATGGTTTGCAAGCAACTTTTTGAGTCAGTGAAAATTATAGACTTTTTGATACTATGGGAAATTACAAAATTTATGGATTCTAAAATTGCGATGGACTCACCAGTAAACACTGTTGAAACTGAAGGACACTTGAAACTGAGAATGATTTTAAAAAAGGGTATCCACACGGCTGCTCCCACATTTTTATCTTGGGCCAGTTTGGATGCATCAGAGTAGATAGCTAGCCAGTCCGAAAATTGTGAAGCAAGCTTGTCTTTTAAAATTCTGTTAGCATTTACTAGGTCATTCTGAATGCCCAGATCTAGGATTATATTAGGTTGATACAGCAAAGCTTCATAAGGAAGGGAGAAAATAATCTTACATGGAAACTGCAGGATGGGAATAGTTAGCCGGGAAATTTTGATGAAACTGCGTAGAAGACAAGGCAAATCGAATAAGGAGTTGTAACCCTCGTTTTCAACTATGCACGCTAGATGTCTTAGCTTCTGTAGAAGAGGGTGTTCAGAGTTTTGGAGGAGTTTACATAGGAACTTGTCCGAAAGGAATTGCCTGCGTAGGTATAAAGGGGGTCCACACATTCCACTTGCATCGTGTCGATGGGTGAGGATTTCATGGCCCCTAAGATAATGCGAAGGCATTTTGATTGTATTTTTGAGAGTTTCTCAGTGACTCCTTTATTAGAGGGATCTAAAATAAATGCTCCGTAATCTAGATGGCTACGTATGATAGCATTGTAAAGCATTTTTTGGGCAAAAGGGTGAGCTCCCCACCACGCTCCAGATAACGACCGCATGATATTGATGTTCTTCTCACATTTGCCAGAGATATAATCCCCATGCGGAGACCCAGTCATTTTAGCATCTAGCCAAATACCTAATTAATTCAAAAATTGATTTGTCAGAAACTTTAATTACAAAACAGTCAACTGTGATTTGTGGGATCCATAATTCCCTGATATTATGGGAATTATTTCTGGCATTATGATATTTGCAATTCATTAAAGAAATTTTGAAGTATCTTCACATAAATCACATTTTTTTTGTTAAATCTATGATTCCTCTAATATATTTTTTGAAACAATAAACTGTAAACGAGAATCTTAATCAAGACAAACCACCCAATGTAACTAATTATTGTAATTGAATACCCGATTAATCCCTATGAATGAATACTATATTGATGAAAATAGTGTTGCAATCAACCAATTACTTCTTAATGATATGCAAAAGATGATTTATCCCTATGGGTTACCCTTAAGAGGTACACATATTATCCGGGATGTTTCTTTGAGTATGTAAGATATCAAATTCTGTAGTACATTCTTTTTTGTACCTCATAAGCTTTAGGCAAGTTGACCAATGTAAAAATCCAATGACACGTTACAATTTCATAAATACACTAAGTTTTCTCTATTTTATATAGATATAATATCCATAAATTTATAATAAAAATTATTGAGAAACAGTTGTGTATAGGAGCGAAAACCATATCAAAATCCATTGTGTATTTTAAAAAACTAAGCAAACCAACAAATAGGCGTGAAAAGCGACCTTGTCAACCAGGTGACTGTTTAGCCAGTAGTAATACTTCTGGAGGACACTTTGCACTCGATTCTCGTTCTAAATGAATCAAAAATGTAGGTGCTTAATATCAATAATAATAATCTAGCAAAATACAAAATTTACACACAATCCTCTATGTGTCTATGGCCGTCAAGTGTTTTTACTTTTATTTGAATGGGAATACGGGAATGTCAGGAACAAAACAAAAGGTTTTATTGTTTTATTAAATCCGGGTCGCCCATTGTAGCTTTTCGAGCCGGTCATTGCACTTAGGTTTATTATTTTATTTACATGTTTGTAGTTATACTTTGGAAAATCTTAGAACAAACTTTAACTTAGGTTTTCTTGGTTGTCTATTAGTATTTTTTTTTAATATTTTTATTTTGTATATTAAATTTGACATGAAGTGTCATAGTTTAAAATACTGCGAGTGTCTAGCCTTTCACGTGGTATAAAACTTATCATGTAAATAATATGTATTTATCACAAAATTAAATGTAAAAATTGAACTATATACTGATTTTTTATCTATATAAACATATATCAAAGAGTAACTGACTGACATATCAAAGCAGAGCCCAAACTACTGAGGATAATACTGAATTTTCATACGGTTTGCTTTTATACTGTAACACTAAGGAAGCGTTTTTGAAAATTCAACCCCTAATGTAGTAAAAAAGAGGATGAAATTTTCTATGAAAATCCGTCATTTTTCCGTCAGTGAGATATTCTTTTATATATAGTTATGATCACGTAAGGATTGTTAATGGTTCATTAGGTATGAAATCATCGGAACGCATATCCGTGCAAGATACATGGTCTCGTGGTGAGTGCCCATGCGTATGTGCAACAGTATCCTTCGGTATGGGCGTGGATAAAGCCAGCGTACGCGCCGTTGTACATTGGGGCATTGCGCAAAACGTTGCAGGATACTATCAAGTAAACATTTCATATATATTGTATTTAAATCTGTATTAAATGTAAAAATTAGTATATACTTGAGTTTTTCTTCTAGGAATCGGGACGAGCCGGTCGCGATGGCAAGCAGGCGTATTGCCGTATATACTATTGTCGCAACGAACGTAACGCCGTCGATTTCCTTTTGAAAGCTGAAATAGGGCGTGCTTCTACACCAGAGAAAAAGCAACAGTGTAAAAATGCATATAAAAGTTTCGAAATAATGGTCAAATATTGTGAAGATGTTAGGTGAGAATATTAAAGATATTCCTTTATCTTCTCTTTGTTTTTAGAGTAAGATAGCTTGCTAACATATGACTCGTTTTTATATATACAAAGAAAAATATACTTTGCTTATTATATACTGTTTACTGTTATGGTCTTTGTGGTGAAGTTTTATCGTGAACATAAAACTTAGCAGAGATGCCAAACAGACAGAGGCATTTCTAAAACTAGTTAAAAATATTGTATTGCTTATTGCAGACACCTGCTACAATTTTTTTCATAAGTCTAAAAAGTACAGACTTGTTAAGATTACATTCTTACTATGTGTATTTGGTTAACGTCTTAGTACATTAACTTTTTTTTTTTCAGAATTTTTACTTAACCATTTTACTCTATTAATAGACAAAAGTTTGGATGGAAGTACAAAATTTATTTTAATAAGTTTTACTATGAGTACATGAGAATTACATTTACATGAGATAGTACGGTAACGCATTTGTGATTCTTCTCGTGTCGCAGGTGTCGATGGACGACGGTGATCACTTACCATCAAGTGACACGCATGTTCGTTTGCCGCCAATAGTATAAAATAAAAGTGTGTGTGTACTTATGTACACGGGTTAGGAGTTATACTTCTTTGGCGTAATAAGAATAAAAGATTTTCAAAAATTTTATCTTTCGCCTTATTCTACATTGTAGAAAAAACGACACTAACAATAGAAAAAAGTGTTTAATACATTGAAAGTTTTATTATAAACAAAAACTTTTGACTATATCTAATCTCAGGGTGTCGGTTTTTTCGTAATAACTTCAGGGTGTCGCTTTTTTCGTGACGGTGTGCGCACGCATCGTATTAACTTCAGAGTGTCCGTTTTTCGTGACGGTGTGCGCGCGCATCGTAATAACTTCAGGGTGTCCGTTCTTCGTGACGGTGTGTGCGCGCATCGTAAAATTTACTGTCATCATTTTTCTATAACGCACCAAAAGAAGTATAACTTCATCAAGTTTGCGGTAAAATACCTCTATTATTGTCATTTTTACCTTTATTCCTATAGATATATGGATACAATTCTACAATTTTTATCCAGGTGCCGACATCAGACGTTTGCAGAGTATTTTGGCGAAGAAGCAGTTAGATGTGCAGGGCGATGTGACGCGTGCTTGGACGAACGCGCCGCCACGAGAGCGCTTCAGCAACATATGCGCCGCGCCGACTCCACCACTATGCGACTCTCAGACAACGATTACTCGGGTCTCTACGGGGAAGGACGTTATGGCCAGAAAATGTTAGTTCTCTCATATATATCCAAGTCTATTCTACTGAATTGTTTCATTTTTCAAAAAGGTTTTCATTTTAAACCAACGTCAAAAAAGAGGTTCTCATAATTCCATTTTTAACCGACTTCAAAGAAGATGTCTCCTTAATTTCGTATTTAACCAACTTCAAAACAGGTCTTCATAATTTTATCTTTAACCAAATTCGAAAAGGAGGTTCTCAGATTTGCATTTTAAACCAACTTCAAAACGGAGTCATCGTGATTTTATTTTTAAATCAATTCAGAATGCAGTCCTCATAATTTCATTTTTAACACAATCCAAAAAGAAGGTTTTCAGATATTCATTTTGGACCAACTTCCAAACTGAGGTTGTCATAATTTCATTTTTAACAAACTTCAAGAATGAAGGTTCTTATAATTGTATTTTAAACCAACTTTAACGAGGAGGTTCTCATAACTTCATTTTAAACAGACTTCAAAAAAAGTTCTCAACTCAGTTGTATGCTGTTTGGAAAAAACAAAAATAAACTGATTTCGATGATATTTTTTTTGTTGGAAAATGTAAAAGAATATACATTGCGATTCTCCAAAGCTTTTTTAAATTATGAATCCTTGCACTATTCTAAATCGAACTAGTAAATCATTACAACTATAGAAATGTTACTCTAATAACAATACTAAAAGCTTAATTCTTTTATATGTAACAAGGTTATTTCAAGGTAGATGTTATAAAAGCTACTAGATCACGAATATAACTTCATTACTAAAAAGAAAGGATGGAACTCTATCTATCTAAAAATCTTATGAACGTAAAGGTCTCATCTTTTCTCAGTTTTGGTAAAAGTCACTAGAAATATCAAGATAAGTGTAGAAATAATAAAATGAATGAAAAAAGTTACAAACTTTGATGAAATGTTATGTATGCTATGTCCGTATGTGAATATTATTCCATAAAATATTTAAAAAACAATGTAGCGTAACATCTTCATTATCAAGCAATAATAAAATATAATTGCCAGATTGATAGACCATCAGAATTATCAATAGGTATAGGAATAGTTAGTTATAAAAGTTATTATATAACAATTACTAAATAAAAGATGGTGCGGAACTACGGGTAGATGTTATTTGAAAATGCTTAATAGTTTTGAAACCAATACATCGTTTTGATAATTTTAATTTCGTTAAGTTCGTATTAATATTATATTTCTTTATATTACATAATTGTCATAACTATTTTTACAATGCTTTCTACTTTACATTGCATGTTTCAAAGTCAGAAAAAATTATGCTATAGATTCTGAGAATTTACACTCAAACATCAGTTGAAGCATCGAAGCTTGCTTGAAATTATTTGTTAAATTATCTGTAAATTAAATCAGGGAATCGGAATCCTACTATGGTAATGCTGATAGTGATGAATTTGATGAAGATGATAGACAATCACAAGTTGCCGAAGAAACAAAGGCACTTATCATGAAGGAATTTGCAAATAGAAAGAAGAACTTAGAGGAGTCGAGGCATCGCAATAACGATACAGAATCTGCCAAATATTCAAAATGTAAAGCTGCTGAAAGTACAGCAAAAAAGGTTAGTTGAAACACCAGTGATATGCGTGTACATTATATGGTGATTTTATTATATTCTTGGGAATGATGAAAAGAAAATTAAACTTTTTAGGTAAATGGTTTGACAGTGGCTAATAGAGAAAGCTATTTGTCACTTCTTAAAGATGCTCTGAACAGTAACTTAGCCAGCATGAAAGGAGTAGATGAACCCATAAAACCATTAACGAAATCTCATGTTGAGCAGTGTGCTATTGAAATGGAATATGATGCATTTTCAAGTAGTACTGTTGTTAGTCTATACAGACGAGCTATGACGAAACTGGTAAGCATTTTCTTTAATGAAAGAATAATTGATTAATCATTATAATGATTTTATTATACTGCGTTTATTGTAATCCACTACGAATTTTTTTTCCAGATAGCGTCAATAAAATCGTGTAAAGAGAGTATCTATCCACAACTCAAAACATTTGATCCCACAAAAGTAAATACAACGGAAAAACAACACGGATTTGTCAAAGCATCTCAATTACGAATTGGTAATTTGATTTTTAATTCTAATACTAACGATAAAGATTCGACCAAATCTTCAGTTTACAGTATGGCCATGTAATGGAATAAAATGATAACTGTACGTTAATCTGTCAATTTTATCAATATTTTGAAGATCTCATATCTTCTCACGAACTGTCACGAACTTATTTAATTATTCAATATAGAATTAGCCAGATGGGTCTATACCTTCTGAAATGCGAAGATTCCATACATACATTCGGCGATTGATTTTTATTTATATAAAGATAACGGTGAAAACTATATATACTGTATTGGTAGAAAAATATGAATAATAATTTTGTATCATGCGATTTGGTTAGAGGTATGAAGCCCGATCCAGGCTTTAGCCAATTAACCCAGATCCCAGATAATCCAATTGGAATGCTCGTTTTATTGGACAACCATTTTTCACTAGGTTAATACGTTGTTAATTTGAAATTACGTTTTTTTTTTATTTTCCAGAAGATTTAGAGAGTAAAAATGAAGTGAGACCCCTGTCCAAAGCTGATAAAGAAACAAAACGTAAAGCTAATTCATTTAAAAGAGATCCACTGACTCAAACAAAACTTCAAGGGTTTTTTAAAAAAGGTACTTCTCCTAATTCTAAAACTGACGGAAGCGACGATGATGATAATACTCTTGTAATTGATGAAAATAATAAAAATGATTATGATGATACCACCCTTCAGTTAAACGAAGAAGATCCTGAAGCTAACAATAACAATACAAATATACACAACGATACAACATTAAAAATTGGCGAGATTACAGACGACACTGAATCAGCTAATGAAATCTCATATGATTCAAAAACTTTGGTTATAAATATTACACTTCAAGGTATACCTAAAAAAGGTAAAGACGTTGATACCAAAAATGATGTTGTTAATTTTAATAACGGTAAAATAAAATCTCCCAAGAAAACCACAGCAAAAAGAAAAATCAAAGCCCTTTTTGGGGAATCATCTGATAGTGAATCAGAAATTGATAACCCGAAAAAGAAAAACAAGAATAACAGAACAATCGATGAGAAGAAAAAACACGAAAAGAGTAGTCCTAAGCAAAAACCGAAACCTTGTAGTCCAAAACGAGCATCATCTTTGTTTGGAGAATCGTCTGATAGTGACGTAGACAAAGAGCTAGTTATTGATGAGAAAGACGCTTCCACTGAGGATTTTGATCAAACATTAAATTTAAATAATCCGACCGATGGTGAGAATTTTAGCAGCGGTTCGCAAATAGATGACATAAATACGTGTAAAGTTGAAAAAGTGAGTAAACTTAATCCTAGTCTTCATACATCACATGAAACTGATGAAAAAAAATTGGATGTTAAAACAACAGCAGTCGACTCGGAAGATGTGGAGTTAAATAAAGCACACAAACTAAGTATAGAAGCAGAAAAAGTTTTACAAAAGTTAAAACAATTTGCAGAAATGCCACCTGAACCAGCTGTTGTTGATACAGTACAAGCCCCTAAATCACCTGTAGATGACTTAGCACCGATCTCACCAACCATAGACAATGAAAAACATTCAAAGAAACTCGAGTCGCATAACAAAGAACTAAACTTGAATCACAATAAAACACACGCAAAAATAAAAGTGAAGGTAAAATGTGACAAAGAAAGAGATAAAGATAATGTGAAAAGACCACATAAACCTAAAGAAAGATCTGAACATAACGATTTAGAAAAAATGAGACATCATGAAAAAAATAAAAATTCACATAGAAGTAAAACAAAGGATAAAGTAAAAGACAGAACATCACACAAAAATGGGTCGTCACCAACAAAAAAATCTGAAAAGGTGGATGTTGCAAGTCTTGTTGTGAAATTGCTTATGCCTTATTATAAAAATAAAAAGATCAACAGTCGCGATCTATTCAAAATAACTGCAAGGCATATTGTTCATCAACTACTGGCCATCAAAGTTACAGGTAAGTTATATATTATGTCATTTAATACGTGAATTTTTACAGATACTAAGTAATCAGTTTTTTTTGCAGAAGAGGCAGCGATTGACTTATTACTAAAGAAAGCATTTAGTAAAGAATTGAAGATAGAAAACGAAGGCGACTTAGCGACTAAGTTGAATTTAAGTAATATTTAATTTACTTTTATAGACCTATTTATTGTTGTAGATAATGAGGTTCTTGTTTTTTAATGGTTATGAATATTATTTTTATTATATTTAATGAACATTATACATCACACAGTGAAATTTGTATTTAGTTATGTTGCATGCATTTTACATGATAATTTAAAACAATTTCCAATACAATATTCTAAGGTCTGGGTTATAACAGTAGCCTTTTCCGGGTATACTTTAATACTAAAGTAATACATTAAATTTTTATTGGGACTCAATTCTAAAGGTTTTAAACGGGTCTAACATGATATAGTTATGCCGTTGGTGCCATGTAAAATCTAGGATGAGAACTATTATTTGTTTGTCCAGTCTAGGGTTGTCAGACATTAATGTTAAAAAAATATTAAAATTACTAATTAATATGACGAAATTATTTTATGTACAATATATTCACAATGGTAATTCATATCCTGAGAGCCCGTTTTCTCGATAGTTCCTTGTGCAGACGGGACGTGCGCTTCCTAGGAGCGCGGGGGGTGACGGGGTCGGGAGGTGCTGACGCCGTCACAAGGTTACGCGCGTTACCGAATAGCGGTTCAAGCCCTATATTTTCCTGGAAATGTTGAACCCGATCCACCAACTCCTCGTCATTTTCTATCAGCTCTTCGATCTGTAATCACAATAACCCGGTTCCTAATAACATTTTTCATCACATTAAAATTCTAATATACTAAAAAGCGAATTGAAATATAATAAACCAAATATTCTATAGTAAATATTAAGATGGAAAAAGGTTTATAGTTTAGTTTTCTTTCTATACCATGTGTTGAGAAACGAGCGTGAAGTTTTTTTAATGGTAAGCGGTTACCAGAATCGATTTACGTTGGCAATACCAGAAGAGTTATATGCTACTCAGGTAGATAAACCTGCGTTACATACAATGTGTTGTATAACTTTTCATAATATGTGTCCAGATCAAGGTTAAGAAGACCTAATGTATAAAATAATTAATAAGTTTGCAAATATAGCTGGCAATACCAAATAAGTTTACTTTTTGGGCTCAAAAATCTATTTGAGAGGATATTTATATCGGACATGAAAAATTATTACATTTAAAATATTTATGCACAGTTTGTTCCTCTTTGGCAGGAAAACAAATTCCCAGCTAAAATACGTATTTGCAAGGCATTTTCTAATAGTTTTACGTTGAAAGTTATGTTCCAGTAATTACACTAGATGATCAATCTCTCTAGTCTCTACTTACCAAAAGGTAATAAATGGTCAAACATTAAAATGATAAACCTGTAATTGTTAAAAAACCTGCATGTTTGCGAAACAATCTAAAAGTAGGTCACAGGAAATTGTTTGTTTTATATAACATCATGTGACCATAAATGCGTTTGTGTTTACTAATTTGATTTTTTGGAATACTTTATACGTTTTAGCGTTTGACGATAATCCTATCTGAACGGGGAATAACTCTCAAATACTACTGCCGGAACACACCAACAGGTGATTGGCAACAGATATTCAATTTGAGCATGGCAGTTAGTCAAGTGGACTTAGAAAAAGTCTTAACACCATTCTATGGATTCCTTCCAATGTTTTTTTTTTTCATTGAAAGCTGGGACTCGGTTGCTAAGATTCGAACTTACGCGTATCGGCGCGGTTTCTGAACATTGGGACCATTCAAGTATAAAGTAAGCATAAGTATTTCTTAATTGGTTCTGGTTTACTTATTCACTCTGCTTCATTTAAGATGTCTAGATAAAAGGAATCTATAGAGGAACTAACTTAATTAGTTGTTCGCTATTATGGCGATGTTACCCAGTGGATAAGTCCGCTTGCCTCAAGTGTCAGACTTATACATCCAGATCCCATCATCCTTTATGTCTTCAAAAATATACAAATCAAATTACCCATCCTTTAGTGCTTACGTAATATTTGAATGGATTTATATAGGCCATAATCCCTGGAATCAGAGGCGTATAATATAAAAGTGTGTTGCAATGTAACCTCTTGTTTATAATCGATGAGGAGATCGGTTGCGAGCCTCACAAGGTACGTGACAACTTGTCCGCCGCGCAGCCGCAACCTCGAGTGCAATCTCAACACTGCCGGTACCACAACTTCTGCCACCGTCCGTTTCATTTTCTATATTCATTCATTATTTTATATTTCATGTGTTTATCATCACTTTTTGTATCAGATTAACAATCTTGGAATACAATGAGAAATTCATTCTAATCGACATGCAAATTGGTGGCAAAGAAAAGGAACGTGATCGTATTTATATTAATTCAATTTTAACAATGCATAATATATGAACTTTATAATTGTATTTATTATCAATAATAATAGTGCAAACTTGATTTGTGGTGCGCATTAATAACTTTAATTCCTATAGAAATGCCTTTATATGTTTTATCAAAGTCAGTTAGTGATTAGAATTTAATGAATAATAGATGATACAATATTATTATATGTTAATATATTGTTATTGTTAGAGCATAAACAAAATATGGAATAAAGATATAAACAAAGGATTTAGCACTTTAATATAGTCATGTACTTATTGTGATTCAACTATTTTTGCTGTCATATTGTTCTGTGAGGTCAAGTATATTATTTTGATAATCTAATCATGTTTATTTTGATATCTAAATAGGAAACTATAAATTACATATGTATTTTTTCAACTGACTTGTTAGTGTTATATCTGTATACAAATGAACTGTATTGTGAAAGTTTAAAATTGATGCCACAACACCTCAAAATACAACAATACAGTGTTTGAAGTTATTTCGTAATACAACTACTTTGAAACAATAAAAAAATGAATTTAAAATGTCTTCGTTAAGAATTAAAATATTAAAAAGACAAAATACTCAATTGAACGTATTGTATTAAATAAATTAGTAAAATGACAACTACCTTCTCAAATGCATCGGAATGCTAAGAATGTAAATATGTAACATCAGATCTTGTATCGTTAATAGAGGTGATAAAATAGAATTTATTAAATGTTAATAACATTACTTACATGGGAGACAATGTTTGTAGTTACACGTTCCTGTAAATCATCAATGTCAGCTGTGTCTCCAGTAATCTGAGGTTTCTCTGTAGATTGATGGATTAAAATGTAACAGATCTTAGTAATATTAAATTGTATTTTATCTAGAGTTAAAAAATAAATAAATGCCTTTATAAAAATTAAACAATTTCAATAGTTTCCAACGATATTCTCTCATATATATTGGTTTAATAGATGTAGACTTAGTTTCGATATTTGTGTGTTCGATTGATGTGAGTAAGAAAACGCAGGCACAGTTATCGTAAAGTGTTTCTCACACATACTCTGTTGAATACTAAGGTGGATGCTACTTTGCACTTCCGCCTAGAAGTCGCGGAAGTGCAAAGTAGCATCCACCTTAGTATTCAGTGATGGATTCCCGAAAAGTAACGCCTTCTTCAATCAAACATACTTTGTTATTAATTATTACGTAATTGTGTATATATCTTCGAAAGTAATGTACTAGTTTTGACGTAATTTGTGTACATATGACATAGTAATTGTATAGCACATTGGATTCGATAGAGTTGATCATGAACAAGTTTTAACATTCGCAAATTGTCATATAATACCCAAAAATTAGGCCGGGTGATAGCTATATGTACACAACTTAAGCTCTACCCCCGTACACATAATCATAAAGTCAACACAGTTGTGGGACGTTTCTGATTTGCACTGTGCATGATGCTAATTATAATGAGGGTATTTTATCGTGCTACAAATCTATACTAATGTTATAAAGCTGAGGTGTGTGTTTGTTTGAACGCGCTAACCTCAGGAAATACTAGTCAGAATTGAAAACTCTTTCAGTGTTAGATAACTCATTTATCAAGTGACGTTATATATCATCACGCTTAGACCAATAGAAGCGGAGGACTAATGAAGAATGTTTCACAGTCAGGATTCTTCTCCTTTTGAGAGCTCCCACGCGGACGAAGTCGCTGGAAGATGCTAGTATAGAAATATATCTTACTTGGAAGCTTCATCCTTGGCCCGATTAGCACAGTGATAGTATCCAGGAGAGCTGCGTTAAGGGTTTCCGGTATTTCTCCATCGCCTTCATCAGTAAGATCTGCCGCGTGTTCTAACACCTCACGTGCTAATCGACACTGGATGTTCAATCTTTGAACTAAAGACATGCGTTGCAGCATCACATCGTAAATTAACTGCCTCGCATCGAACGATAAATTTCCTAAAAATCATTGAAGTAACTTTATACAAGTCGTAAAAGGTCAAAAGTGATTAAGTTCATTTTGTAACAATAAATATTAATTGTAGATCATTATGACCGTGTTACTATCGCCTTTGAGTGAATATCAATGAAATTCCAAAAGATACAGTAAAAAAATACAGTATCTGCTTTTATACGATCCGTATATGTAATATATCTTCATATTAGTCCACTTTTTTTCTCGAACTCACTACGCTATTGACCTAGCAAGGTCTTAACAGCTTCACTGGACTAAGTAATCCACTAAAACATAGGGTATTCATTAATAAATAGCATAATACAAAATCGTTATTCGTGTCTGTTTCTGTATGCCCTCAGTTCTTCCAAATTACGCAATAAATTTTGATATGTCTAAATCCCTTGGACATTTATGACATCATAATAGTATAATGCACCCGTGTGAATAAAGGATGAAAGGGTAGTTGTTAATAAAATATAGGATCTCACCGCTTTCGTCCTTGTTGTAGTGTAACACGCAATCGACAAAATGATGGTAAATAGCGTCGGGGGTGAGACACGACGTGACGTAATACTCGGCCGGTTCACGCACGTCATGATCCTCATCAGCCAACAGAGCACAATATCTGTTTAATTAATTAATTTAATACGTTACATTCATCGTTTGATTTCGTGACTATTCCCATTTTAGATACACCAGTCACGTCATAACCTATACCTGCCTACAGTTTTTTTTTTGTGTAAGCACGCATGGGCACGTATTACCCTTAAAGGGAATTTCGAAAGCATTGCCATAAAAACGAAAAAAAAAAAATTAAATAGTTTGAAGAAAAATGAAAAAGAAACGAGTTTAGAAAACTTTTTTTTATTTTATTAAATAAGGTGTCTAAATCTTTCTTGAACAATTGCCGCGTCGCACAATAGTTTGTGTCCGTAGTAGTGGTAAATATGGACTTACAATTTTCAAAAATCAGTGTGCCCTAAAAAGATGTGACAACATAGGCCTGCAATTAATAATCATAAAACTAAAATCAAAAAGTAATAAAATAATTAAATGAACTACACAAATTTCTGGAAACATCCAAAGTCAGTTCAGTCCAGAGACATACTCAAATTACGAGTTTAATCAATTTTCTCGAATACTTCATCAAGAATGATCTTTGTAACGCTGTTCGATATTAGTTAACATCACTACACTACACAGCAGAAAATTTTAATTTATTTTAAGAGTATGGTTTATCTCAAAAAATTGTTATGCTATTATTAAAATCATGAATATAAAACATATTCTGTTCCGAATGACACGGATATCCTTTAATTATGTTACAAGTTAGTAAAATACATAGGTCTCCTAAAGATGAATGTCCAAATAAATAAGTTGGCCTGGGAATTCCAACCTGAGATTTTCCACATTCCGGAATCCCAACGTGAGACTTCCCACATTTCAGAATCCCAACGTGAGACATTTCATATTCCGGAATTCCAACGTAAGACTTTCCACATTCCCTTATGATCCCACAGGAAAGACATGTACTATTCGCAAACAAATGCAGCCCCGATGATAAAATTTGTCAGAGATAAAATATAACAGTTTATGTACATAAAATTTCATTTCTCACCTGCGAAAAAACACTAATAAAACGTCGAAATATTCATAAGAATTGCCGACTCAAAACAACTCATTTTTCATATTAATTAGAGTGTCAATGACAATATTTACATTTCAGAATTTGTTTATTGAAATTATTAACATTAGTGTCGTTTTCATATCGCACTCGGAGCAATAATTATACACATTTTTGTAAAGTCTATCAAACATATTATAAGCTGCAAAACATCAATGCTACATTTTTTAGATCTTCCTACGTTATTGGCCCAGCAAGGTCTTAACAGCTTCACCGGACTACAATGCTACATGGACACAGGCCCCTATTCTACGAGTCACTAGTCTGACGCAAGTATGTCGTGACGCTAAATTATATATTTATCTCCTGCCAAACGTACCCCTCTATACGCCTTAAGAAGTTTTCAATTTCCACTACACGATCACCCCCACACACATGCACGCCTACACGCTTACACATGAAAGTGAAAGGGTTTATTTTTCCCTTATCGAACTGAAAAACTCTCAATTTTCCGATGATAAATATATGGAGGAGTTGTTGAGGCGTGTATGCTTGGTACACATATACGTTTCAACAACTCATACATATATAAATAGTTAGCTAGTTTAGCTAAGATAGGTCGCGATTTTGCACGCAACAGGCAACAACCAAGCCGAGGTGTGCCGTGCACCCTTGAGCTGGTTGCCAAAATAAAATCGGCTGAGTGCTTTTAGCGCTCGCCTTAGTAGTCCGGTGAAGCTGTTAAGACCTTCCTGGGTCAATAGCATAGACATTTCGAAAAAAAAAAAACAAAAATATAACTGCAACATTATATGAAATGGATTATATTTTTGTGCTCAGAAATAACGAATTCAGTGTTAAAATCGAACTGATTCATTTTAATTATAACTTGCAGGAAAAGGGAATAAATATTTCCACATGAGATAATGAGTTACCTGTAATAAAGCGGTGTACGCAGTCGCAAATATCCGGCAAGTAAGAGACGCGTGAGAGCGCGCGCCGCCCCGCGCCTCAGTGCCTCGGGCCCTCCCGTAGCTAGACATCCACATACGCATTCCAATAGTGGCTCCACTATGCACGTATACCTACATATATCCTATATTTAATCTATATTATTATACATAGCGTGTCCCAAAAGTATCCGACCTGTACCCATAACTTTGCGCCTAAACGTCCCACTGACCTTTATGTAGTAGGTACGAATGTAACAAGTGAATCTTCACGAAATCATCGGCTACCACGACAGTCAACGAAGTTTGTTATTTACATACATTGTCGATTTCGCGTTTGTCAGATTTTGCTATCGTTCTAGATGACGAAGAGATCAGAAAGAATTTGCATAAAGCTTTGCTCCAACTCGGAAAGAGTTGTGTAGAAATCATTGAAATGATGCAGGAGGCCTTTGATATGGGCAAAACTCAGATAAAAGAGTGGTATATTCAAAGACGGTTTAAAGGTCACACGAGTGTTGATAGTGATCCGCGTTCTAGCCAAACTTCGAGCGCGATAACACCTAAAAATGTCGAGGTATGTAATTCCGTCAGATTCCGTACAGTCCCAAAATAACCTCCTGCGACTTTTGACATCAGTTTGACGACAGAGAGAGAGAGAGTTTAATGTTTGAAATCGGTTGATAACAAAGGCGACACGTACACTCTAGCCGTTCCGAAAACCAAATACCAGACCTGCATCAGGATGTGGAAGCACCGATGGGAGGGCCTTGTTCAGTCGAAGGGGAACTACTTCGAAGGATGCTATGAATCGGATGAAAAAAAATAATGTCGGTGCGAAGTTCGAGGTAGAAGTCGGATACTTTTGGGACACATTAAAATACAATAAATAAAACCACCTTGATCTTCTTTGACCTACCTAGTCTTGGATTGTTATAAATATACCTATATTCAAATCATTAGACATTTCATATTCGATTTTTAAAAGTTCCCAGGTGTATCTTCTTCTAACAATATGACTGAGTTATTTTAAAACAAATATTTTAATTATAATCCTATATTAACACTCGTTCATTTAGTAGATTTGTAAACAGTTATACGAAACATTACTTGCTTTATGATAAGTGTGGAAAGTATGTATTACAGTCCTCATCAATTTTTTTGGCCGCTCTTAATAAAGTCCAAGTATAAGTAAGTCCAGGATTACGCATATCGTCAAAACGTTAATACAAAACAAAGTTAAAATAAAAAGGAATTTAAATTTGGGATTTAGTTATCCTCAAGTTATCTGTGAATATCTTATGCATTCAAATAGGTCAAAAAGATCGCCAAGGACTATAATGCTGCACTAACTAATACTGCGAACGATTGCCAATGTATCGTGAAGTTTATTCGCCATGTCGAGCGAGTTTCGATGTCAAAAGGCTATTTATTAAAGGGTGGAACCTAATGTGAACGATGGTGATGTCTGGAAATCTCTTTTCGTTTTGCGTTCTCTCTACTTTGTGCATTCACTAAATCCGTTGTAACGTTTGCGTGTTTTAAATATTACACATATTGAAATATATTTAATACATATATTTATTGTAAAAAAGATACGCTTTTTTTTTAACGTGGGGAAATCCCTTATGGATACCCACCCTCCCGGGGGACAGGGTGGGTTATGTCCGACTCGCACGGACTAAAACCCCACGGTGTACCGACCGACAGTAGTGTTGGGGCGGCAAGGGATCGTTCTAAGCTGTTCCCTTTAGATAGCCGCCCCAACGGTCCGCCCGGCGGAAGGTGGCCGCCGGGCTCCTACTTATAGAGAGGCAGCTGGGTACACACCAGCTGCCTCCCCTCGTCCGCCGGACCTGTGCAATGAGGGGATGAGCCCCCCGACTACATCCCCTCAGGTCCGGCTACGGTGGCAAGAGGAGTTGGGCGAAGCGCCGCCTCCTGCTGCCGGTCCTCCGTTGGCGAAGACGGCCACTGAGGGGTCCGCCTCGCGGGCCCTCTCCGCTTCCTCCTTTTGCGAGATGACTTCCTCGCAAAAGGAGGCCACTACTCGCCACGCCTGCTCGCTGCCGAGCATAGACGAAACCACGCTCGTCAGCGACAAATCCTCCCCCACCACCGAATCGATTTAGAATAGTTACCTGATACAAATATCGGTGAGCACTAATAAAGAGTTAATCCTGGCAGGCAGCGGCGCGTGGGGGTCGCGTAGGAGTGCTGCGAGCGCGGGTGCGGCACTCGCCGCCGCGTCGCGCGACCGCAAGCACAGCCGCCCCGCGCCCGCCACGCACGCACCCACTTCCGCTTCACTCCACTCTAAAATACAATATTAACTATATAGTATAGTATTATAGAGTGGCACTATACGAGAATAGTGTCACAGTGAACGCGTTACCACTTAACTTTTATACTTATTAATGAAAAATTGCAAATCACATATCACAAATATTTTTGATAAATTCTTGTAAGTCTCGTTTATCAAGAATACGAGTCTACAAACTCACAAGAATATTTAATACAAGTTTTTATGAATTATATACCTATATCAAATCACCAGTTATTATTCGCGGCTTCGCTCGCGTTAATGTAGATTTGATGTAAGGAAGATTGCTAGTCGTGCACCCGCATCCTGGTCCACACTTACGCGCTGAGCGGCAGGGGGGTTTTTAGTGAGTAAGAGTCTCACATCACCCTCGCACTGTCCTCCGGCAGTGCGAGGGTATCCATGATGGATTTTCCCCCTTTAAAAAAAAAAAAATTGACGTATAGAAAGGATAGGTACCTTAAGTCCTGTCCTGTACACCTGACAACACGTTTACAAAATATCATATGACCGGTTGAGAAGTTAAGGCGTGAAAGCGTAACACACAAACTCACATTCGCATTTACAATATTATTAAGGACAAGGGTGTACAAAGAATAAAACATTTCGATAATCGATATATTATATTATTTAATATCAATATATTATACAGTTCTCGTCAAACACCTCCCTGGTTATAACTGTAAGTTCGGGATTGTGCGTAATATAGTCAGATTCTTGGCGGCCACGTAAATAGTAAATTAGAAAATATTGTGTCAAAGTGCTCCTACACTTTGTTTTTTGATCGCCCCGGCTCGGCGCTCATAACGCCACCAGTTTGGTCGGTATCATGATATGGGAAGCGCGTGCACTTTGAGACAATTGGGGATTCCTCGTGTCATACTAATTTATTGTGATCATCATACACCATCACCATCGCAACTCGTCGGTACCAACCACTGGCATCGAATCTTGCACATTACCTGTGAGTGATGACGACATTTTCCTTTTTGTTCTCGCGACTTCGCCTCTTATTCGCATCATAGGTTGTTCCCGATCACATGGGATCAACCACAGGTGTTTAATACAAATAAAAAATATTAACAAATTGCTTCGATGTTACACACATGTGATATAATACGCATTTATAATACCCAAATTGTCGAGAACTGCAGAAGGTGAGTTATTAAAAAAATATATTACCAGGTGGTGGGTTCGTGAGTGCTGTTAGAAATAGTCGCATGAGAGCGGGGGAGGGTGGTGTAGGTGAGACTAGCGCCATGTCCGCGCACCGCACCCACTCGCTCACGGAACTGCCGCTGTGCGCTCGCGCTTCACCTATGTATTCATTCAAAATATTACCTATAGCCTCGGCCCGCGACTTCGTCTGCGTGGGATTTACTTTGGGCAAACACTAACACGCAGTGGAATCTCTCAAAAGAAGAAAAAATTGTTTTGAAACATTTTTCTTAGCGTGATGATTATTGCCTATATCCTTCCTCGGTAAATGAGCTATATAGCACTGAAATAAGTTTTCACATCGGTTCACCTATGTATCCATTCAAAATATTACCTATAACCACTGCCCGTGATTTCGTCTGCTTTAGACGAACACTAAGACGCAGCGGAATCTCTCAAAAAGAAAAAAAACGCCTTTAACACATTCCTCATTGGTGCACCGCTCGCATTTGTCTTAGCGTGATGATATACAGCCTATATCTTTCCTAAATGAGCTATCTAATACTGAAATAAGTTCCAGTAGATCCAGATATTACCCTTTACAACCTCGCAAACTTGATCTCACTATAATATTAATATAGATTAAAAATAAAAATACTTTACATGCCATACCATAATGTCTTATTTTCGGACGTTACGGATGAATTTTTACAATCGTAAAAAGTAGTGCTTTGCTAATAATGTTACATTCAAATCTCGAATTGAATAATTCAAACAAATCGGTTAATTCAAACTATTACAATATTTTTAAAATAAGAAAACATGTTTAAACGAATAATTATAGAAAATTCATAGCTTCATGTTTCTTTTTATAATGTATTGAAACCATTAAATAATATAAGGTCTATTTTATTTTCTTGTTTCTTTTTATATTATTAGACGACGTTAATTAATAACATAAATAATAGTAACAACTTTCATGTATGTTATAGAATACCTATTCATATTATGTTCCTGTTGTTGATTCTTATCGAATAAACAAATAAATATGACCAACTTGACAACCGTAATGTTAACTGCGATGGCAAATTGGAACGTTCTTCTTATATTTTTTTTGAAAAGATTACTTCTTTAGGCGCGCACGTGAATCATCACGTTCGGATCGGAGACGCTAAATCGGGTTTATTCGGCTCGATTCGACATGAGGCGCGCTCGAGTCAATGACGCATTGCATGGTGTATGTATACTTGGCTCGAGTCATCAATCATATGTTTTCACTTCTATCGTGTGGTCATAAGCAGACCATTTTTTTTTTTACATCATACTTCACCCACAGTACTAATCCATACTATGAGGAATAGAGTCACAGAATATAATGTTACTAGTCGAAATAAAATTATAAGAATCTATATATTAATACGTGAAGCAAAATTTGTATACCCCTTTTTAACCGATTTTTTGTGAACGGGTGAACTTGAAATTTGGCATAGTTAAAGTTTATATGGCGGAGAAGTGCAGAAAGCTGTTTACTTTATGTAAAATTCATTTGAAGTACATTAAATTAATTAAAATATGCACTACTCAGATTACTACTTGAGTTTTACACAAAATATACACACATGTAGCAACAAAGAAGAATTTATTTTCAAAAGCTAATGGTAGTATTAAAAACATCTTTGTCTTGGATTCACCATTTGATTGTATTGTGCATCCTTTACTTTTCCAAACGATGATGTGATATGCCCAGTTATCACTATTTCTCATAATGAACAGACTATATTTAATTCAAAATCACCCAGAAATACCACTCACCCATGGTGTCGTGTAAAATTAATAGAAAATTCTGTCATGGGTTGCGATATATTTGTTTATTTTCGCAAAGTTATGTTTGCTTAAAATTTGAGAGCTTTACCACGTGGATTTTATTTCAAATTTATAATTAATTTCAATTTTCATTTACATATACATTTTTTTATGTTTATATAATTAAAGATAGTGGTAAATGGCAAATAACTGAGTAGCCATGATGAAAACCCTTGGTTATAGAAGACCTTTGACAAAAGAATCTCTTATAAAGTTGAAACTTTAAAAGATCAATTAATTATGGTCGAATATCGACTACTGGGTACCCACTAGTTGTTATAAAACGCGGGCAAAAGCTGTGTAACGATTGTTGTTAGAGAGGATACCATATAATCTTGTATTCCAGGTCAATTTAAAACTCCAGATTGACAACCATTTAACGTAAGTTATAATGTAAAAAATCGATATAGTTTAAAAATAAACTGGGTTTCGCCTCAAGCTTTACATTATTCTATTAATACTCACATAACTGCATAAGTTCTGTAGCCCATTGTAGATTGCTCTGATCTAATTGTGCCGCCAAAGTTGCGCAACCAATTCTAGATCCTGTAAATTAATATAATGAGTTAAAACATGGTTGAATAAGACCTATATTAAGACAGAATGAAAATATATCTTGACTCTACAAACTAAATCTATAAGTTGTCCTAATCAAGAATAATGGCAAAATTAATATTTTCAAAATGTCATTACCAAAATTCAAATTTTGATAAATTTAATCAAGTTTCTTCTTTTAGATTTGGTTAGGTTTTTTTTTCATTGTATAAGAATTACACAGCAAAATATTTTTATATTGCAGAATCACATAAACAGGTCCAGATTAAATGTCCAAATAATTTTTTGGTAAGACTAATCAGATGAATTCAATTCTAACCCTGAATATATGTATGTATATGTCGTTACATTTCAAAATAAGCTAAATCCAATGTAGCCGTTCTTGATAGTTTATGTTATTTTTCAAGATCTTCCAATTTTGTACGTGTTAAATAGGATGATCATAAAACAAACCAAAAACATTATGAACGGCTAAATTTGAACTTTAATCTCGGTGTATAAAAACTGAAAATCTTAAAAAAACATTGGTTTAAATGAAAAGAAATTGTTTTTGCTATCCTTGTTCTGAAAGTTTTGTCCTTTTTTATTCTATTATTTTCCAGGATAATCGAACCCACGAAAAAAGGCGAGCAATTTACTCCAAGCCGAGCTGTGCTGTGCACCCTTGAGCTAGTTGTCAAATAAAATCTGCTGAGTGCCTTATGCGTTCGCCTTAGTAGTCCGGTGAAGCGGTTAAGACCTTGCTATGTCAGACCAAAAAAAAAATTATTAATAATACTCAAACAATAATATATTCATCATATTTTAGCGTCAGCAACAAGCCTGTAGTATAATTACTACTACTTAAAGGTACTCCTTTGGAGTTGTAAGCGTCCATAGGTTACGGTGACCGCTTACCATTAGGCGATCCGTATGTTTGTTTGCAACCGTCGTAGTATAAAAAAATATATAAATAAGTAATAACCATCATCTCCGGCGACGGCCAGCCTCCGCACCAGATGATCTCGTAACGTGGTACGCTCGATACCTAATATGAATTGCGACCACGTACTTGCAAGTTCTATCGTCAGCGACATTAGGCGCGCATCTCGTTCCTGTTAGAAAAAATTATGAAATTGACGATTTTTGATACAATTTAACAGTTCAGATCTATTTTACAACTACAGTGTTATCTCTTTATAACGAAATTCGAGGGTTCGAGCATTTTTTTTCCTTATATGAAGAGTACAAATAAATGGTTTTGAGGTAAACCAATTAAAATAAACTAATTTCTACGTTATAGCAAGATTTTCGTTATTAAGAGTTTACACTTTACTATTATTTTATTCTACATCTATTTCTCCTATCCACTACAGAACTACAAGGGCGGGTACGCGTTTCCACAGTGTCATGATAGCAACGACTGCCGTTATTTTTTAAGATCGACAGTCGCCGATATTTGTGGACCGTACTGTACTTTCGATCAGGTACTTTGTCGAACAAGTTTAAAACAAATCTCAAAAATATATCACCACAACCAATTGGTAGTACACGACAACGTCAAGCCGCATGCCGTTTGATAAGCTCAAAATTGTCGAATTGAATGGTTTTTACATAGACATATACCAGCGGATACATAAGTCGTAACGGTTTGGTGGTTTGACCGGTGGAATATCAATCCGTTGGCCGCATATTCGAGTTCCTGCATGTACCAACGAATTTTTCGGAACTCTCGTACATTTCATAATTTAGGTTTGGTCCTGAATATTTAAATATAATGAATGATTTTGAATGAATAATTTTTTAGCTTATTATATTTGCATGGAAAACTTAACGTTTAAGGTCTATAAAGGTTAGGGAACGATAATTTTAATGCTGTATTCTAAAATTAAGTTCATTTGACACAAAAAGAGCAACGTAATCTTAGACCAGAGTATAAAAAAGATACCAACTTTTTTTACAGACCGGTTAAGATGAGTACGACGTAATAAGATAAACGTAAGTTTCCGCAAAGTCATTCAACAAAAATCAGTAAAGTAAACAAAAATGAATGAAAACATGTTCAATTTTATTTGAATAATTTTAGTCCAGGAGAGAATTCAAGATATGCAATGTAGTTAGTTACCTGAGTATCTTCAGCGAGTCGGTAATAATATTGAAGCACAAATGCTACATCCTTGTACTGGACATGTCGAGAGACACTTGTGAGCATCACCAAGCATTGTAGATCACGTTCATCATTAACAGCGCCCAAGTGGGTGCTCAATATGTCCACGAGACGATGACTAGAATTTTAACAAAAATCAGCTTTGATCGGCAAACTTTTTGTTCGACAAAAAGTTGTGGGCGTAAGAACTAAGTCGGGTGGAGTGTTCAAAGCACCGATTCTCGCCCGATCACCGGAGTTAAGCAACGCCGGTTGCGATCAGTACTTGAATGGGTGACCGTCCGGGAATATCGCGTGATTTTGTTTTTTTTTCTATCTTTTTAATTAAAATGTTTCTCTGTAACACTAAAGTGTCACTCGTGTCTATTTACGACACGCCCATTTATTTGTAACGTTTGGTATCAAAGAACTTGGTTGTTTATAAACCGATCTAGAAAATTCTGTCCGAGTATATTTAGAGAAAAAAATTATTGGTTTCGATGTTTTTTTTATTCTTATCTCGTTTCCATTTTTATACATTTATTGAATGTAATTCAATTTTAATATTCATTTTATCCTTACGAAAAACTGAATTTGACTCAGCTAATAAATGCACACATTTATTGATTCTGAGGCGGTACGAAGTTAATCAAGGCAGCTAGTATTTAATAAAACAGGATCATAAATACTGTAAAATTACCGGTACCCGCGACTCCGTCTGCGTGAAGCCTAATATAAAAAAAAACAGTGAGTAATAAAACGTCTGAATGTATTAAGTCTATTTAAAATACTTATCTACCTTTTTCTCGTACTTAAGTCACGTTGTCATCAAAACTACAACTGTTGATACAGTGAACCAATTTTAATGAAACCAAGACTAAATATTACTCTTGAGGATATGCTTTATGATTTTCTTTCTGAGATTTTGTCGTGAACGCGGAACTTTAGCAGTGATGCGTGGATGCGTATTCAATGAACCAAACAGACAAATGGGCAGACATTTCCAAAAAAATTGTAATGTATTTTATTACTAATTCGAAGATACTTGCAACAATTTTATACCCCACGCATACATAATTATTAACCTTTAAAAATTGTTTTGTTACCTGAAGAAATAAAGATATGTTTTAGGAGGAGATCACTATGAAATTGTTATCATAACATCGTAAGTACAAATTCAAAACATATAATGAAAAACTTACTTGACGACTTTAATTACCCAGTTAATATTTTGGTAACGTCAATCGAAATTATACGTAATAATTATTAACAGCGTTTTTTTTATGAATCTGTCTTTTTTTTGTTGAATTTGTCACCGATGTCTAGCACTGCATTTAAATACCCCAAAGCGAAAGGTTCAAACTCTTGTCGATTTTAAATTGACTCCCTGCGGGGCGTGGGCCCCACGTTGGGAAACACTGCTTTAGATGATTTATATCTTTATTATATGTACAGATAAAATTCTTGTTACCTTATACAAGTACTGGATTTAACAAGAAGAGCGCACGCCTTCTGCAGATGCCTTCTCATGTTATGCCGAGTGATACCGGCGAGAAACATCCAAGGCAAAGGATCTTCGTTATCATTCAATACATACTTCTGTAGCCGATTGATCAACAGATTCTGAACAAGAGACACTACGTACTCTTGCACCTAAAAATAATATAATAATAAAAATATATATTTTTTTTTATATCAAAGGAGGCAAACTAACTGGTGGGTCACGTGATGTTAACTGATCACCACCGTCCATAGACACTAGCGACATCAGGGACGTCGCAAGTGCGTTGCCAGCCTATATATGGGAGAAGGAGGAGGGGAAGGAAAGGGAAAGAAGGAAAGAGGAAGGGACGTGGGCCTCCGGCACTCTCACTGACCGAACGAAACACAACAATGCAAGCACTGTTATTTCACGTCGGTTATCTGTGAGAGGGGTGGTACTACCCCGGAGGAGCCGACCCATTCATGCTGAAACCAAAAATAACTTCAGCGGGGCTCTACCACCTACATTTCAATCATTTTGCATCATGGATTATCATTTTTTTCAAAGAATCTACTTTCTTTTTCCTAAGCCTTCTACTCTTTGAGATTCATATGTGATATATTTAAACGTGAAGGCAAATGTTGAACAATCCATGGTTACCTCGAATAAATCAGTTTTTTAAAGAAAATGCGTTAGTTATATACCTGTCTATTTGACGGATGCCGTAGAGATAGGTTATATAAGAAATGTCCGAAAACCTAGTGTTAAATGACGATGTGGTCTAAGATGGTACACACGCCAAACCTAAATAAACTTAGATAGTATATACACCAAACCTAAATAAACTAAGATGGTATACACGCCGAACCTAAATAAATTAAGATGGTAAACACGCCAAACCTAAATAAACTAAGATGGTATACACGCCAAACCTAAATAAACTAAGATGGTATACATACCAAACCTAAATAAACTAAGATGGTATACACGCCATACCTAAATAAACTAAGATATTAAACATACCAATGCTAAATAAACTTATGTGGTAAATACGACAAACCAAAGTAAACGGAGATGGTAAATACGCCAAAGCTAAATAAACTAAGATGGTGAATACACTAAACTTAAATAAATTGACTCTCAAGTGTAGCGGCACACCAACTGGTGTCTGGTGACAGATTTTCAAGGTGGGGGACACTAGCTACCAAGCTAGTCAAATGGACTGAGAAAAAGCCATTAGGCTATGATAATGATGTTTACCTTCACCGCAAGCCCCAACTCATTTGCTAGAATTATGAACGGCAAAATTTGAACTTCGTTCTTAGGGTATAAAAACGGAAAGTATAAAAATTTCAGATTTTTTTAAATTGAAAACTTAAAATATTAATTGATAATAGTCAAATTTGGACTACCAGACTACAATAAATTTGTTGAAATAAAAAAAAACATTGTTAAAAATACCTTAGTTTCAGGATCGGACAGCTGATGTATGGGTCCGGAGAGGAAAGCATCGAAGACAGCTTCAGTTGGCTTCTGCATCATCAGCTCACCGAGTGCCGCGATGGCAGCCGACCGCACTAGTATGCTGGCGTCACGACACATCCCTACCAATATCTACAAACAATGTAGTTACCCGATTGTAGTTATTATTCGCGTATAAATTAATCAAAATTACATTTGTGTAATAGTTTTTCTTTTTTAATATCCAGATTGTTACTGCCAGTGTCGAGTGGGGAATAATAATATTTACAACTGTCTTTGTGGTAGATTTTTTCAATCCTCTTACAAATTAGTGCCCACCCTTGTTAGAGCTTTTGTTTTTAGTTTTTTATATATCATAGGAGATAAACGAACAGCTGGGTCACCTGATCTTGTGTGATCACCACCGTCCATAGACACTAGCAACACCAAGAGAGTCGCAAGTGCGTTGCCAGCTTGTGTTTGGGGCGAGGGGAAAGGGAACGGAGAGAGGGAGACATGGGCCTCTGGCGCTCTCACTGACCGAACGAAACGCAACAATGCAAGAACTGTTATCTCACGTTTTATGTAAGAGGGTGCTACTATTTATTTAATTACTAGCTTTTGCTCGCGGTTTCGCTTACATAATGTAGATTAGACATATATTTATGAGTACATTTTTCTTGTACGATACGTCCGTTTCTATACGAATGACAACGTGTATGGAAAATTTCATGATGACTCGGGTGAAAGTGGAATATTAGTTAAAATTAGGACATAATAGTTTTAATGAAAAAAGGCATATCAGTTAAAACTAGTGTTTAGGCTAAAATGGTTAAGAGACGTTGCAATGCACAACGGCATTATTCGCCCCTCTTTAAATCCATCAAGTGCTATTTTATCCGAGCGAGTGACGAAGTCGCGGCGTCTCTGTGGTCAAAGTAGAATAATACCCTATATTATTGACATTTATACTAATAATTGATTGATAAGTTATAAAGTGTGATCCGAAGTGACAAGAATAACAGTTAAACAGATTAAAAGAGGAGGCCTCCTACGACTGCGACAACGGCGAAAAGGTGAGTCCTATCTTTCCTTTATTCATTGTGCATTTTTTGCGAACAACAGGGTAATAAATACAGACGAATTATTAAATCCTTTTGCAAATAATAACTAGCGCAAACAACTAGTATATATAAGTAGTGTCTTACTGCGAGGTCGGTCGGAGTTGGAAGTGAGTCGCCAGAGACGAGCACCCGGTGCAGTAGCGGCAACGCGGCACGGCGCACGGCGGCACGTTCGTCACACACGCTGCGAGCGCACACCGCCATCAGTCGTGACGATTCGCCGCTACCGTTCAGTTCCTATACACACATTTATCTTATAAAAGTACGTTCACATTAAATATTATATACTACCTTATACCCGCAAAATCTTCTACGTTACCCTAATTATGCGCAATAACTGCTTATTCGACTTCTCCACGGCAAGAAAATACATATCACCCATAATACTTACAAAAATCGTACTTTTTTAAACCTTGCATTATTGTACATTAAATTTATCGTGATTTTTTCTACATAAAGACCTACGAAATATCTACGAGATTAAACTAAAAAACATAATTGATATCTATCTAGTAGTATCTGCGTGATACGCGGACAATAGCACATCTTAGTAATTGTATTTATCTAGGTGACTTTATTGAAGTGAAACATATTTGGCGGTTTAGAAAATTACTACATACTATAAAAGAAAGTCCCGTACGGCGTCTGTCTGTCTGTCTGTTCGTGATAAACTCAGAACCAACTTAACGTATTTTCATTCGGTTTACATCCGTAAATAAAGTGATCCATGAAGAAGGTTTAGGTGTATAATTTGTCAAGGTTTTGTTTTATTACCAGGGCGGGACAACGTCCGCTTGTGGCCCTAGTTAAATATAAGATCGTATTTTAGTATAATATTAAGCAATGCAAATTGACGTAAAAACGAAAGAAAGTAAGTTAAAAAAGGAAAAGAGACAAGAATTACTCTATAAACTGCTATTAAATTCGGATGGAGCGCTGATTATCTTAAGAATCAGATCGTTGTGATCAAGCTCGAGCTTTCAGTAAAATAAAATATGGAGACGGTTTTCTTTTTCTTCGATCTGACTGCGCTAATGACCTAACAAGGTCTTAACAGCTTCAATGGACTACCTATCGTGACGGAATCATGATAGTGGCTTTTACTAAATCCGTCTGATTAACTACCCATCCTCAAGATGAATACCTGTCGCGAAGAATCTAAAAATGTGGTCCGGAAACGTGAGAGTGAATTTCCATCTCTTTAGTGTGTTCACCATCTAAGACCACGTCAAAATTGAATATGAGATGAAATTGTACTTAGACACTAAAACCCAAAAACACAAAAAGTATGCGTACACATGTTCGAACCGATTACAAAAAGGATGTATGTTAATAATTAAACACTGGTCCATAATATGAATTGTATCTATATTGATAGGACAACAATGAAAAATAATTTATTAGATTTAGTTCTAGAAAAAGAACTTAAGTAAACTAGGCATAAACATCCCGGCCATGAAGAAGAGCCTGTAAGAAACTCAATGTGACTAATGTTTTTCGTATATATTTGTTTACAAGAACCTAAAAGTCATTGGTATTATTTATAGATGTTACTATCTTTTAATAATTACATTTTGACAATAGAACTGGTTTGGCATGGTGTGTAAATTTATTGATATGTATCATCAGAAATTCCCTGTTGATGCGGTCCGATGATGCAATGAAAATATCTTTAAAAAAAAACAATTATGAACCAAACACTGAGTTGTATTCGTTATTTTTTATTTAGAATGTCTATATAAATAGGCGAAGACATTTCACTTCAGTACCTTTTTATCCTTTTTTTATTAATAGATTTCTTTTTTTTTGTTTAGTAGTTATTAACCAACTTTTGTATTATCAACAATAGGAAATGGATTTCCCATACCTTCGACTAAATTAAATGTAATGACGTATCTACATACGCTCCCCACTGTCATAAAAGAACACAATTTAAAATATGGAATGATTATGACCATTAGGAACCACAAGAATCTTAACAAATATATGAATTTTGGTCGAATTTTGATCACTGGATGACTATTAGCATAAACCAATGTTTTTCAAAGTGTGGGTTGCGACCCTCTGGTGGGTCGCCAAGCCTCTTTAGGGAGTTGCCAAGCTTCTATAGCGGAGTTGCAAAAGTTTGGGAAAGCAACTGCAGTAAAAAAAATTTTAAAATATTTATTAAGAAAATTGTTAACAAAAGGACATAATTGTTTGTATCAAATAAACAAACGATAAATGAAACGTGTGAGATCTCTTCCATCTTAACATCTCAATCTAAACATTTGTATCAGATTAACAAAAAGAAAACTTTTGAGAACTCTTATGTATTTATATATTAGAACCATTATTATGAAAATGAGTATGTTGAATTGAATATTTGTTACAAAATAAAATACATGAAAAATAGCAACGGGTAGGGGGAGTCGCAAAATATTTCTTCATAGTAAGGGGGCAGTGTCCACGGTAAGATTGAAAAACACTGGTCTAAACAGTACCTTGATCGCATCTTTCATAGGTTGCCTCTCGCTTATAACACAATCTGCGAGTATAACCAGAGCTCGCGTACGCAGCGTACTTGATACGTCGTTGACACGTTCATAGACAGCTCGTAAAATCTGTGCGTGCGGAACTGTATGTGATCGTTGCTGAAGCAAATTCGCTATATCTTCCTCGGTTAATTCGTTATCTTGCTACAATAAACAAAGAATGCTGATTACGAAACATCAATGACACTAAAATAATAACAATTAAAAAAAAATAAGGTTTCACCAGATTATCGTTACGATATATCTATAGAAAATATATAATTACTTATTTGTATACAAATAATATTGATATGAAACGTCTACAGGCAGAGGGTAAACCAGATTGTTGGCGTGGCGATGCAAAACACGAGCTTTTGCACTACAACTTTTTTGATGTTTTATTTTTTTAATATGCTATAGCTGATTCCTGTCGTAATCTATTCTTTTATGTATATAACTTATACAAAACAATTTCGATGTGTCACATCTACCAGGCGTCCCGTGATGGCTCAATTTTTTTTCTAAAGAATACCAACTGATACCCGTGAACTTGTCAGCGTAGTTTATTCTCTTAACAATATACTTCTTCTTCTTCTTAAAATGGCAACATGTGTGTTGACACAATTTTGCCAATGCCAAGTGAATGAAGTCATGGACAATGGAGGTTGCACCAGACAATTAGACAAATATCTTTATATTCAGACCGGGCTATCTACAAACAGACATCACAAAAAAAATACATGTAAATTAAGCATACAACATATTGTTAGATTACGGTTAGATTGCGGACACAAAAGCATAACACTAAAATCTAAAGTTTAATTTTGTTAGTATTAATAAATTTCGAGAAGCATTCTACGATTAGATGGTTATCTATAACAAGAGTTAA
Source organism: Antheraea mylitta (assembly GCA_014332785.1). Taxonomy (NCBI): domain Eukaryota; kingdom Metazoa; phylum Arthropoda; class Insecta; order Lepidoptera; family Saturniidae; genus Antheraea; species Antheraea mylitta. Next base: position 3,392,956 of record JACEII010000045.1, read on the forward strand.
GAGACACATAATATTAGTAGGACGGGGAATAGAAGAAGGTAGAACATCATAGAGAGAGAAACTGTTTCTAGGGCAATTAAAAAATATGTGATCCGGTGATCCATCCTCTAAGCCACATTCACAAATAGAGTGATCCCTGATCCTTATTTTATTCAAATGCACTGGTGTGCAGACGTGCCCAAGGCGCAGGCGGCAAATAATAGAGGTAACCTTTTTATTCACATTTCTGAATTTAAAAAACCATGGCTTTTGCGGGATATCAATTTGCAAAGACCCATAATGCTTGCCTTTTAATTTCCGAAACAAATTCCAACTCCTTTGCTGTGCATCAAACAATCCTGATTTAGATGATAGGCATAAGTCCCTTGCGTAAATCCTATAGTGATCCAACGACCCCGACTGGATGGCACATTTGGCGCAAGAGTCCACAGTTTCATTACCCGAAATTCCACAGTGCCCAGGGATCCAGGCAAGAACCGTACTAAAACCTAAATTGTGACACTCATACAATGCTTTCCTAATTGTAAATATAACTGGATGCTTATCTTTGGAATGAAAAGGGTTAGACAAAATCGCTTCAAGACAGCTTTTGCTGTCAGTAAATACAATGGTTCTCGTTAATTTGTGAGCCTTTATAAATAGTATGGCTTCAAGGATGGCAACAGCTTCCCCAGTAAACACCGTAGTACCAGGTGGGCATCTATAGCTTAGTATAACTCTGTGCTTTGGCACCCAGACCGCTGCACCGACATGTCCAAAGTTGACTAGCTTAGAAGCATCCGTGAAAATTGGTACCCATCCTTCCCATTCATTGGCTAGTTTTGCTTGGAATTGACTGTTGGCTTGGACAGAGTTCTTATTAATGTCAAAATGCATTATAATGGTTGGTTGGAAGATTAGTGCATGATAGTTAGTATCATACAAGGGGTTGATGGCGGATTTAAAGATTGGGAATGTTAACTTGCTGATTTTGTAAAATGATTGAAGTATACAAGGAAGATCCTGTAGCGAGTGGTAGCCAAGAGGTTCAAACTCTTGCAAAAGTATCTGAAGTTTAGGGATTAGAGGATGGCTTGTGTTTTGGAAAAGTTTATAAAGGAATCTGTGTGACAGGTACTGACGCCGAAGATACAGAGGTGGTTCTACACATTCCACTTGTAGTGCATTAATTGGCGAGGATTTCATAGCGCCCAAGATTATTCTCAGACACCTAGATTGAATGACATTTAGCTTTGTTAAAGCAGCTTTTCTGCACGGGTCAAGTAAAAATGCTCCATAATCCAAATGGCTTCGGACAAGGGCATTATAAATAAGCTTCTGTGTATAAGGGTGAGCACCCCACCAGACACCAGCCAAGGTTCTTAGGACGTTTATTGATTTTTCGCATTTCTCTACGACAAAATCAAAGTAAGGAACACCGGTTAGCTTACTATCCAATAATACACCAAGAAATTTTACCTTCTCCTTCACCGGAATAGGTTCTTCATTATATAGTATTTCTATATATGGTACATGCCTTTTTTTGGAGAATATGACTGCTGAAGATTTGGGTATGGCCAATGACAAACCATGGGCATCAAGCCACTGTCCTAAGTATGATAAGGCAGTATTAAACTGAGCCACTGCATAAGAAATAGACGGGTTAGAAGCGTACAATACTAAATCATCGGCATACTGTAGTATCTCACAAAATGATTCTACGGTTTGATTCAGATCAGCAGTATATATATTATAAAGCAGAGGGCTAAGGACCGAGCCCTGGGGTAGCCCCTCCCATACCAATCTTGGACTACCCAATCCATCGTGTGTTTTGACATGGATCACTCTTTCCAGCAGGAGGTTGCCTATGAAGTTGATCATCTTCTCTGGGACACTCAGCTGAACAAGTTTGTTCCTGAGCACCGGAAGGAGAACCTTATCATAAGCGGAAGCCACGTCCAGAAACACCCCTACCAAATATTCCTTCTTGTGAATTGCACACCGAATATCTGTTGTTATTACACTTAAGTTATCCATGGTAGACATATTTTTCCTGAACCCTGTTTGAGACCTAGCTAATAACTGATTATTTTCTACAAACCATTCCAGTCGATTTTTTATCATATGCTCCATGATTTTGGACAAAGTAGACGAAAGAGAAATAGGTCTGTATGAATTTGGATCTGAAGGATCTTTACCATCTATACTAATATATAAAGCTGAAGAGTTTGTTTGTTTGTTTGTTTGGTTGAACGCGATAATCTCAAGAACTAGAGTACCGATTTAAAAGTTTCTTTTAGTATTAGATAGCTCATTTATCGAGGATGGCTCTAGGCTACATATCATCACGTTAAAGCCAAAAGGAGCTGAGCACTAATGAAGAATGTCTCAAAATCGGGCTATTTTGGAAGCTTCCGTTGCGTGTTAATGTCGGTATTATATGTGTTGCCATGGTAACGCGATAACATTCTATCAAAAATATTTTCAAGGTTTATTTTGTATTCCTATTAAAAAAATTTATTCTACGTTAGTTTTGTTTTCGATTTTTAATTATACGTGTTACGTTTATATCGCAAACATTTCTTAAGTTTATTTTGTGTTGTTATTCAGAAAGTTTAGTAGTAATAATATTCGTCCAATAAGACAGTCGAAGGAATTAATCCATACAGCCAATTCTGAAGTTGTCAATATAGTTAGTTTTCTTCTATGTCCAAGTTAATGTAAAGGTATAAGCGCCGAATCCTCTACATAATATAACGCAATTTTTTATCTTCTTAATCTTCAAGACCATAGAATTAATACTTCGTGGTTTTATTTTTCATTCATTTCACTTATGCAAAATAAACGAACGATATTATATAATACGCAACCAATTTCTACACGATATAGAATCATGTAACACAATATTATGAATAAAATATAAAATACACTACATGACAGACTGAAATCTCACCAAAAACTCTATTCTACATTAGTTTTGTTGCCAATTTTTTATTTGTGGTATATTACGTATTATAAAAGTAAAGTGAATGTAATTTATATTAAAATAAATTATTTTTGGTGAATACAATCTGTGATGCTACAAACATCAACATTTTTTTTAACTCTGTCGATATGTCTGTTTTTTTATTTGTTCCGGTTAATCTCCGAAACGACTGGACCTATTTGAATGTTTTTTTTTCTTCTTAGAAATTACTACGCTTAACAGCTTCACCGGACTACAAGTAATATTTGAACGGGAATTTTACGGGCAAATAAGTAACTAATTAGCTGTTTTATTTAATATTGTTCGATAATGTGTAGCTTCATATTTTCATTATTTTCTTATATAGTGTGAGCACTGAGGGTGATATATAGTTTAAAATTCCAGTTATGTGGCTGATCATAATCCCATCCCATTCGATACACTATTAGTATTCACATACATAATGTACACGTTACCTGTTACAGTAGATGATGTGCGTGTGATACAAATATTTTTGAAATAGTATTATTGTAATTTACACTTGATGTGTAATCACAATTTTAAATTTATTTAATATATTAAAAAAACGCGTGCAAAGCCGCGGGTAACAGCTAGTACTTTAATATAGGGACAATAACCTGAGATTTCCAAGAGCTGGGAATCACACCACTGGAGTAAACAGAGTTAATAATATTTAAGAAAAAAAGTATTGCTTTCTTGTTACTTTTAGTGAGAAAGGAATAAGGTATAAAATTTATGCCAGGAGCAGAGTCAACAAGTCTATCAAGGACATACTGTAGTTCAGTTTGTGAAAATTGCATATCTAACCAGTGAGTTGAAACTAATGATGTGGGAATGCTATGCCCAAGAGTACAGGAGTTTCCGGGTAGTGAATCTAAGTTGGGAACAAAACAAGGTGCTATTTTATTTGAAAAAGGTTCCAGCCAAGAAAAATCATTAGAGGTCAAGTTTTCTCTATCATAAGCACCACGATATCTTTTTATTTGTTTCCAGATTACTTTTGGGGGAGTCAGTGGAGACAGATTTTCACAGAAGCGAATCCACCCACACTTTTTTTTAAACTTCAAAAGTCTCTTGCAGCGTGCCGCAACCTTTTGATAACTAATGAAGTTAGAGACTGTCATAGATAAGTTATAAGTGGTTTCAGCCTGTTTCCTTAAATGAATAAGATTCGTACATTCAGTGTCCCACCAGGGAGGAGAGATTTTGTTAGAGGGTGCATTTCGTCTTCTTGGAATGTGAGAATCAGCTGTTGAGATTAATGTATCGACAAATAAGGAGAATGACTGAAGGATATTATTTTCGTTAGGGGTTGGAATGAAGTCCAATTTGGTGTCCAGAGCATCAGCATAAGATGGCCAGTCAGCTCTATTCAGATTGTATTTATTAGTAGAAAAAGACTTATACACTGGCATAGATCTGTTAGGCATAGTGATTAAGATTGTGTAGTGGTCACTTTCATGCGAGTCTCTTATCAACTCCCATGAAAGCCTGGATGCGAGTGACGGAGAGCATAGGGTTATATCAACGGCGCTTCTGGGGTCTTGTAGAGGGTAAACTCTACGTGTTGGAGAACCATCATTAATAACTACTACATCCATTTCCTCAAAGATGTCCATAAGGGAGCGAGCAAATAGATCTGAACGGTAGGAGCCCCATAAGCGATGGTGTGCATTAAAATCTCCCATAACAATTACTGGGGCAGGGAGTACGGATAAAATTGATACTACATCTGGGATAAGGGACGAGTGAGGGTGTGGAATATATAACGAAAGAAAGGATATTCCAATTGCTGTACAGGCCACAGCATTGATATTTGAGCTATAAGGGGGTAAAGTGATCTGAGAAAAATTCAAAAACCTCTTTATGAATAAGGCTGCACCTGCATATCCATCACTTCTGTCATCCCGGATATAGGAGTAACCGGAAACTCGAAACTGAGATCCAGGTACCAACCATGTTTCCGAGATGGCTATGATGGCTGGGGAATACATTGATATCAAGTTTAAGAGATCAGGTTTTCTCTGCCTAATACTGCTAGTATTCCATTGAATGATTTTGAATGGATCCATCTTTGGTGATTATATTAGCAATTTGATTGACCTTCTTTGCAACGTTGGGCGGTAAACTATCACTATACATTGAGATTAAACTTAGAACCATAGATAATATAGTGTCTAATAGACTTTCATTGGGTGATTCCGTCACACACTGATTTTGCTGCAGAGCACATCCATTACGGAAGGAAGAGGGTTCAGGCGCTATAATGGCCTGATGAGCAACCTTGTCGAAAGACTTGCCGAGGGGTGCTCTAGCTTTAGGATTTAAAAAATAGGTTTTTTTGTAAGTTCTGGTATTTGACTCTGTAGTTCGGAGAGGGGTAGAAGACAATGAAGGAACAGGAGGACTGAAAAGTGCCTTTGCTGTTTCAGCATAAGATCTTTGTACAGCTGGGAACTTTAGTGCTGCCTCTTCATAAGATATGCTCTCTTGTGACATTACTAGTTTAATAGAGCTTTGCCTATCTTGTTCAGGGCAGGTTCTATTAATGGGAAAGTGTTTGCCAGAGCAATATAGGTACGATGCTTTGTCCTCTGGTATGTCGCACTCATTACCAGAATGACGTTGACTACATCTAAAGCATCTAGACTTTGATCGACACTGGGATTTGATGTGATCAAATCTGCAGCAGTTCAAGCACTGGATGGTGGGGAGCTGATATGTGTCGACAGGTAGAGACATATAATACGAGTAAACGTATTTAGGTAGAAGCTGTCCCTTAAAAGTAAGCACCACTGACTGTGTAGGAATCCAGTTGGCCGCACCGTCGACAATTTGTTTTCTGTTTAGTCTACGTGCTTTCAGTACTAGCCCACAGCCTTCAGGAAGCTCCAAGGACTCAACCAACTCAGTCATAGACCACTCTACTGGTATGTCTCTGAGGAGACCCATTCTGGTTACATTGTAACTAGGAATGACGGAACTGTATTTGTTTTGGGGTAACAGAGGGTTCTCCAGGAAATTATTTGCGTCTGCAGCTGTTTTAAACTCCAGTGAAATTCGGTTTCTGCCCACTTTTTTTAATCCACCATTACAAATATTTACAATTTTGTTAACCGCTAGGAATTGTCCAAACTTGATGGGGCGAATTGTCGCCCCCGCGGCCGGGTCAGTCTCGGTGCGTGAAACGTGTATAATAAAAGAACCTTTGTTTGATTCGTCATATTTTTTAATCCCCTCAAATAAACTGGGGTGCGTATACACCGTCTGAATTGATGGTGTAGCTTGAGACGGATCGGTAATCGATTTTTTAACGGGTTCCGGAGGATTCTCGGGATCTAGAGGTCGTTTAGACCCAGGTGGAATAAGCTTTAAGCCTGATCGGGTTACGATAGGCTCATTAAGAAGATGTTGATCTGCAGGATCTGGGGGGTCGGGCGGACGCCTGTCCATTGTTAGGGCAGTCCGGTGCCGCTAACCATGGACAGGTAATAAATAACAAAGAAAACACTTACCTTTGTATTAATGAATAAAAAACCACCACCACAAACGAAAAGGTTTAATTGAAAGGAAAAAGGATCCAGATAACAGCTTAAAGATAGCCAATCCCACTAACACGTGTATCAACTAGCCTAAACCCGGTCTGAAAAGACAACAATATACTTTCTGTAGAGAGGGAAAAACATAAGCACCACAGCGCTACCCCCAATTGTCCACGGCAAGAAAACGCAAATCGTTGAATGCATAATGAGTATAAAAATATCAGTTTTCCAAAACTTCAGTACCTTTATACTAAATGATCATGATAGTAATTTTTAAAAACTATATAGTAAATTATAGTGATCATTTTTTTATAGAATTGTCTACGATTAAAAAAAAAATTGAGCCGTCATGGGACGCCTGGCAGATAGGGAACATCGAAATTGTTCTGTATAAGTTATATGCATAGAATAACAGACTATGACAGGAATCAGTTATGGCATAATGAAAAGATAAAGCATTACAAATTTGCTCTATAAAATAATGACTGATTTTAATTTTATTACATAAACATTTATTTTTATTAAATACAAACATTCAACTAGGCGCAGTAGCGGTGTGTTTGGCGGCATCTATCAAAGGGCGCTATGTACTTGGCGTGTGTCGCATCACGCTAGTAGAACGAGTGGCCGACAAAACAATTTGAATGTTATGTTTATACAAATCCCTATTGCAAATGGTTTTTGAGTATTTCCTTAATAGTGCAAAGTTCGTGTTTTGCGTCGCCATGTCTCGTCAGGCATGTTACCCTCGCCTATAGATGTTTTACATCAATAAAAAAAAAGATCGAACTTATTCAGTAGTATTTAAGTGAAGAGCAGACCTATATCCTTTTATTTATATACTAGCAGGACCGGCAGACGTCGCACTGCTTTAAAAAAAATAATCCAACGGCAACGCCATCTATCGCGTGAGTTTAGTCAGTGGGTTTTGGATTTTATTACGCGTGAACGTTACGTTAAATCTATCCAATAATAAAACACATATTTCATAGGGCATGGTAATAAACCCTAGTATTTGTACAGAGATTACGTGGGATGAATCTGTACCTTTTATATAATAAGCATAATCCTCAGTTCTGTTCTTGTATTTTAATATACGTTTATATATCAGCTGTTTAGGTACCATAATATAAACTATGCTTAGTTTAAAATGTTGGCCGTGTGTGTTATTGTTTATAGTACAAATTCAGGTCATCTTTTTTAATTGTTATAACATGATCTTACCAATAGGTAGCGTAGACTCAAAGCCAATTTAAAGTACTTTAATAAATCCCATACTTACAACAAATTATTTGACCTTACTATAATATTTAAACTTATTAGTAAAAACATTAATTTTGGTTAGATCAAAGCAACATGTGTAATTTAACTAATAAAATAATGAATACAGTTTAGTGACCCTGGTAACAGTATTAAGATAAGTAGAAAAGAGAACTTTACGTTATTCTGTACTATGGAAGTATCTTGACTGCTCTCGTCATCCGTACTGACTGTTTGTGCTTGGGATTCATTAGTTGTTAGTAATGTAGACGGACCTTCTCCTGGATCAGAATCAGTTTGTGACTGCTCATTCTGAACACTGGATCCTTCGTTTTGTTGTTCACCTGGAAAAGAAACCATGTGGTAAGATTGAACCATGTATTTGTAACAATACAATTGTAGGAAAATTACCGTTATTGGGAGACAGATCATTTGTTACTTCTGTTGGAGTTTCATTTGAGCTTATCTCTTCTGGTTCATTGCTTAATAAATTTGCTAGTATTTCCTGTAAAGAAAAAGATTAAAAAGAACTCACTGCTTAATTTAGAATGTGATTATTCAAGACTCGAAAATAACTACAATTTGGTCAGGTCTATATTAGTTTAGTACAAATTAAATTAAATTAATATATGGAATGTTAGTCCAATAAAGCTATTAATTACCCACCATTGCAATATGCCTATGTGAAATTTTAGATGTCGTTGACAGTTCAAGTAACCATTTCACAATTTGACGATAAGATTTCTTTGGTAAAAAACTCATCAAGCCAACAACCAAAGAAACCCTTGCCGTTCGAACTTCTGCTCGTTCCTATAAGTTAAAATAACATTTCAAAACAGATAACCAAATAAAACCAATTACGTCGGTCCGATTTGAAAAATTCTTTCAATCTTATATAGCTAATTTATTGAGGTAGGTTATATGCTATATAATCACGCTAAGACCAATAGGAGCAGAGCACCAATGAAGAATGTTTCAAAATCGTTTGTTTTTTCTCTTAAGAGCTCCCACTGCATGTTAGCGTTAGCCCAAAGTAACTATTCCACACGAACGAAATCGCTGGTAGAGGCTAGTTTTTAATAATTTACCTTTATATTAAATTATTTTACTTTATACCTTTTGTAGAATATAAAGGTAACGTGTAGCTATCATGAAATTAGCAATTTTGCTTTATAATTATGGCTTATAAAAATTCTCTATTAACAAAGAAACATATAAATAAAACTAACAACTGGAATACATTTTGGTATCATTCAAATATTAGATTTCAGAAGTTATAAGTATATATGTTAAAATTTCAATCGATCTTAACATAAATAAATAAATTTCGGCTAAGATTATGATTCTGGCTAAAACCACAACAGTAACAGAATATGCAGTCACGGCTTTGGTTTTAGAAAAGTGTTTCTATTGAATATGGAATAAAATATACATATATAACATACATAGGTTCTTTACTGGAATTAAACTAAAAAGTATATATACCTACCTAGTATAATCTTTTATTATTCTTTTTAGTTGTATTGTTTCACTATAATCTCACCTAAGGATTGATATTGATGTGACCCAAGATGATAACAAGCTAAACATATACTAAGAAGTTTTTCACAAACTACTGGAACATCCTATGGTTAGTGACCGATTTGTAACTTGAGAATGGTAGCTAGTTAGATGGGCTCAACTGAAAATTTAAGCTCATTGTAAGATTTATTAATCCCATATTATTCCATCAGATATCCAAACAAGATATTGCTTAGTTATCTGTGTTATAACGAAAGCAATAAATAATTTTAGACATACATGTATTGACTTAATACCAAAGTAATAAGTAAAAGTAAACTTAAAGAAGCTCTTAAGTGCATTTGCCAGAAAATACATCTATATGTATTTGATGACAACTAGAGGATCTTAGATCTTAGAAGATATTCAAAACAACTTAACTGTGTGTATGTTAAAAAATGAATAACAGAACATCTTCAAGACAAAAAGAAACAAGAGAAACCAACCAATTATTTAATCTTTACTTACTAAGCCATCTAGTGTGTAACACAGGTGTTGTAGAAGGGCAATGAATCCAGGCAAAGCTGCTTTTCCATATTTACTCAATAATAACCCTGAATATGTCACATATGAAGCTCGTATGAGATTCTGGAATTATTATATCATAATCTTATTACATTAATAAGTATTTTTATTAGAGTATAGTAAAAGTAAATGTATTTTAAAATTTAAATACATATATAATTTATGTCTAATAATCTTAAATTGTCAATATGTTTTTTTTCTTTCTTTCAAACTGACTATGCTATTGATCTAGGAAGATCTTAACAGCTTCACCGAACTACACAATGTGGTGCTAATTATAATTGGTAAATAAAAAAAACACAATTATCCATTTTTCCTAAGCTTAAATAATAAACATAATATTATAGTCTTATGATGTTACTACACACATCAAAAAAGTCTAAGCAACATGCGTGATATTACAAATTTTACCATCTATATTAATTAATTTCTAAGTATTTACTCAAACAAAGTGCGTAGGTAAGTAAACTTTTTTGTTATTGATGACATACTAGCTGGTCATAAAAAAAAATTGATTATGTTTTGTTTTTTCATACAATTCAATTTGTTTGAATTTAAGTGTGTTTTAATTGCTACGTTTAATCTTGATTTTATAATTTTACCAACCATTTAAATAAAGTTAGCGACAAAATTAAATTGTTAGATATTCTTTACGTCATGAAGTGACGTCATTTGATGGGAGATGAAATGCAAAGAGCTGTAGGGATGTTGCAAGCGGGAAGTAATCAATTTCAGGTATCTCGACATTTTGGCATTCATAGAAGTGTTATTTGTCATTTTTGGCAGCGCTACAATAATACAGGAGAATCCGCTGAACGGCATCCAGGCCGTAAAAGGAGTACAACCACTCGGCAAGACCGGTACATACAACTGACTGCAAGACGCCAGCCGATGTTAACCGCTCGAGAGATAAGTTTGAGGCTACAAATTTCAAGTGGTGTTGATGTAAGTCCTCAAACTGTGCGAAATCGACTGCATGAGTACGGCCTACGAGCTCGACGCCTAATCAGGTGCCCACCGATACGTCACGGGAATCGCGCTCGTCGATATGAATGGTTTAGAGAAGGCATAACATAGCCCCAGGAACAATGGGATAAAATTATGTTTTCCGATGAGTCGCGGATTCGGGTTTAAGCCTGATACAAGAAGGGTGCGAGTGTATCGTCGGCCCGGAAATATTGTAAGGCTCAGGTGCGTTCAGGAAGTTCATCCATACAGCGGCTCAACAGTTATGTTATGGGCGGGTATTATAAAGAACAGGCGAACTGAGCTCGTTTTTGTAAATGGAAACATGAATGCTGAAAAGTACATTGAGGATATTTTCAGACCTTATGTTTACCCATTTGCACAAACGTTTGGCTCCGATTTTAGGTTAATGCATGACAATGCGCGTTCACATACAGCTCTGCGAACCAGTGAATACTTTGCAACGGAGAACATCCGGGTATTGCCCTGGCCTGCACAATCGCTAGATCTCAACCCCATCGAGCACGCATGGGACATGCTCCAGAGACGTGTTTTGAAGGACTTGGATAGAGCGACAACAACCCAACAGCTGAAGGATTTGCTACAATTCCATTGGGAGAGAATACTGCAAGATGACATAAACAGTCTCATTAATTCAATGAATAATCGTTGCCGACAAGTTCTGAATAGCAGAGGAGACCATACTTTGTATTAAATTGTACTATTCTTTCACAATAAATACAATTTCTTTAGAAATTTAATTTTGTAAAAAAAAAGTTTAGTTTCTTATATATCTTAGTTTCTACAGTATATTCTAATATTCTTCATTTCTGTTATTAAAAGAACTTATAAAGACAACAGCTGTTATTTGTACATCATAGAACCCTAAAGATATTATTTTAAAAATAAAATACAATGTTATAATGTGAAGAACCATCCTAAAATTTAAATTAGTACATGTTGCTTAGACTTTTTTGATGAGTGTATTTACAGACAAACAAGCCAGTACTTATTTCTACATCAAATTTTGTTAAATTACACCATATATAGAGAGAAATAAATTATAGATATTGATTTGTTCTCATTAGGAAATGATGAGGTATGTATAACTGATGAACAATGTTTAAGGTATGTAAAACTTTTATTAGTAAATAACGCAGCAGAACAGTATGAATATAAGAGACAGCATGGAAACTACCTACACTCACATGTTTGAGTGAGTGTGCTGGTTTCATGTGTTTGTAGGTAGTTTCCATACTGTCTCTTATATTTATACTGTGACTACATAATGTTAAAATATGCTGATGGCATTGTCTATTGAACAGTAATATCATGCCTACAAGTTATGAATAGTATTTTATGTTATTTTAGAACCGAGGATTAAAATTGAATTTATAAGTTCCATGCTCATATGAGTTATTAAAGTTATACTTATGTAAATTTTTTGGTGTGATATCAAAATCAATAATTTCATCTACAAATACATATTATTTATATTAATGTAGATTGATAATTGAATAAAAAATAAAACATACATTAGAGCTTCTGGAATCAGATGAAGCAGAAACAAGTTTTGGTAGCAAGCATTTGAATAGTAGTCTAATGGCAACAGCATTTGGTTGTCTATTTGCATCACAGAGTAAAATACCTATCATCTCATAGATGACACTGGATAAGTTAGTCAAATTTATTCTATCTGAAAATGAAATAATTATTTATATACATACATTTTTAATATTAGTTGAAAATAAAACTCTAAATTCCATGTCTATAAAAGTTATCCTTTGTTTTCATTATTCGATTTCGATCTGACTACGTTATTGACCCAGCAACAGCTTCAAGAACTACCCCAGATAAGGTCTCTTTCTTTTGTTAGATGATTTACTTTTTACTCAATAAAAAAAAGATTTATACTTAAAAATTTAAATAATATAACATATATAAAAAATCATTGGTCCCTTTATACATTTTCAAAAAATTAAAAAGAAAAAGGAAGGAAGGAGATCTAACAATAAACGTTTTTTAGATTCTTTTTCTAATTTTGTTGCAGATTATAATCCTTGGCAATATTTTAGCCACTCTGAATATAATTGTAATTTCAAGTTTGTATGTAAGTAAGAGTTTAAGATAAACTGAAAATATTATTACAATAATATAAAATTGGCTTTTATTGGCATAAGTTTTCTCCAGGATTGGCTTATCATATAATATGTATATACCAAAATTTTTGTGCTGCGCAACTATATTACTATATTTATACTATATATATATGTATATATATATATATATAATACTTAATAAAAGTTGATAATAGAAGTTGAGATGAGATTCCAGTTTAACATAAAAATATATCACTAGAGGGATCATTGGGCATTGTCCCGCCCTAATAATAAAAAAGAGCTTTGACAAATTATAGCTATAATTAAACCTTCCTCATGAATCACTTTATCTAATGGTGAAAACTAGATGAAAATCTGTTTAATAGTTTTCGAGTTTATCGTGAACAGACAGACATTGACTTATGATAGAAATGTAATAGATACAAAATTAAACAATACTCAAAGATGTAATAATAATTTAAGCCTACAATTGTTTTAAATAGCACTTGATAATTTTTAATATTCCATTCTATTTCTATAAATATTAAAAAAAGTTTTATTTATTATTTGGTAATATAATAAGTTCCTTCACCTTGAGTAATACTTTAGTATACAATATGTCAATACTATTGATTTCAAATAAATGTTTATATTTTAAAATTATGATAAAACATTTGCCCTTTACTAACCAATATTTAAACGATTTACAATAGCGCCTCCCGTGATATCTACCAAGTTACTCAAAATATCCTCAAAATTCATATCTGCTGAGTTAAGTTGCAATGATTCTATAATAGCTTTCAAGTCTTGCACAAACTGACTTAGTTTTTTTATAACCATATTAACTTCACGAGTCAATTCTTTGGTGTTGAAGTAATTGTCTTCTTGGTCACACATTGCTTTGGGGAAACTAAGGCATGCTAAGGAACGTGCAAATAATTGAGAATGATAAATATTATATGCTTTACAACCCGGTATCAATAATAGTTTGTAATATACACGGGACGCAAGGATAGCATTATCTCTTTGCTCTTGGATAACAACATTTTTTATTCCTGTATCAATGTAATAAGCTAATAAGGCTAGCAGTTTCTGATGAGGAAACTGATGAGTCAATGTTGCCCAAGATTTGTCGTTGTCGCACGAGGGATTTGACCGAAGCCAACGGTCTACAGATTTCATTATATTTTGGAACACAGAAGGTAGATCGATGCCCTCTAAAAGAGTTTCATGTTCTGTAGGATATTCGCCGAATTCCAATAACTCGGAACCATATATAGCTTCCACCCACTCATCGTTAAGCTCATTTAGACCTAGCTCACTTATTTCGTTTACTACTAGCTCCATAGCTGAAATATTTATAAATAATATTGGTCTGTTTATAAACAATAAGTCATAACCTCCGCTAGGTTTAATTTTATTCTGTGGTCACTAGGGATGAAAAAATAATCTATTGTTATTTAAATGAATTATTAGTTTTTATAATTGATTTTCGTAGCAATATTAATCGATTTTTAATAAATCATTTATATAAATTACGCATTTATATCGATTTTTATAAAAATCCATGCAACGGATGAAAAAAACTCCAAATGAATTCATTATTATTTACATAGTGAGATAATATACTTATTAGTAAACAATAAAAATGTCTTCTAATCGTAATACACCTAAAAGCGGTTATCGAAAGTATTTTATAACAAAAAGAATAATACCACAGCAATATGTATATCCTGTTCGAGAGAATTAAAAATTTGTAATAAAACTACAAATTTAAAACGAACATAGAACGAAAATATCCCACTGCCATACAGGTAACATGACTTATCATATTATATAATGATTATTGTGGTTCTTATGACAGCATAAATTCTGCTCTCTGCAAAATTCGTTCAATAAAACTAAAAACGTCGTCATGCGAGTCATATGTTTATAACCTGATCATGTCCAACGAAAAATGTGTTATGGTAAACTCGACTTCAATAAGTTTAACAAACTAAGATAAGCTACTTTTAGGAAATAACTTATTGTATTTATTCAATATTAACTGGGTATATATTACGTTTCATTGTTTGTTTATAAGACTTTGGGAATCACTCGCACTATGACACGAAATATCTGTTTTATTCATATCTTATTTTATTTATAATTTTTTAGAGTTTCTAAGTGAAAACTTCTTTAGGCGCGATGAGCGGTATTTTTTGTCATGACATCGTACGTCAGTCAGTAAGTCCGAATTACGCTTGCCCGGCTTGATATTTAGCAGCTCATCATACGTTTGATTGATTAAAAGACTTCATAAAAACGTTGGTACATCATTATTGCTCCAAGACCCAATAAATATGAAAACCACACTATTGTTAATAATTTCAATAAACAAATTCTGAAATGTAAATATTGTCATTCATACTATAATTAATATGAAAATTTAAAAAAGAACATTAATATGAAAATTTAAAAGAGAACTAATGTGTTCTAAAATGTTTAATGGTATTGAAATATTTTATTAATAATGATATTAAATTTCTGTATTCTTGACCTTGAAAGTTTAATAGGAACATTCAGTTTTATTATATTTTGAATTTGTTATTTTTTATATATATAATCTTATTTGATTCTTAATGTGATGAATTGTTAATATGAATTTCTTAGGTATACTATTGAAATATAAAAAAAACATGTCGATTTTTAAATATTGGAAAAAGTCGTTTTTATCACAGAAATTGATTATTATTGAATAAAGAAGAATCGATATTTGTTTAATCGATTCTTCATAGCTAATACCACAGAATCACAACCTACTAAGAGAATATTACGTATCACAGAATCGATGTTATTACAAATATATGTAATATCATTGTCACGTTGCATAAATATTAGTTGTTGTTTATATATAGCACTAGCGGTGTCTGTTATATATCAATACTCAAAAACACCGATGTCTAGCTTAAATTTATCGAATTATGCCGATAAATCAAATCATTCATTAACGATATAAATGTTAATGTATTTCATATGAATATATATCAAAATACACCAAAGAGCTAAGTGCTAAAACATGTTAGAAAAACGTATTTAGCCTAAAGATAATGAGTAACAAGAGACAAGTTTTTGCCACAATCATTCCATTAGGCCATTTATATTGTAACAATGAGGATATAATAACAGTTTCAAATCTAGCTCGCACATTTATTTAATTTAAAATTAACTAATCTATATATATATGTGTAGGTCCTTTATATACACAGTTTTATTATTTCTATTAATCTGAAATATTTTGTCATTTTATTTATTATTTTCTCAGTATATCCTAGTTGCAGTATTGAGATTAAGTAAGAAAAGAACTGTAGCCAAATAATTTTATTCTTGTATTTTTATGAATCTATAGCAATATAGATATATCAAATGGTAAGAAGATACAGATTATTACCATTCGATATATTTATAAATAATTAAATAAAAAAAAACAATATGTATAGTTGAATATAAATATTAGAAAAATATTTTCTATAAATTCTGCTAAAACAATATTACGAAGTTCATCTACATGTTGTATAAAAACTAAACGATGTTTTAAATAGGGCTAATATAGTAGTTTTAATTTCTTAAAATTATCTTTTAAATTTTACCATACTGTGCCTCTGAGACTTTTCATTTTAGTATTTTGTAACATTATAGGTAAAATTATAAAAGCTTATAAGACTTATATCTATTGAACTAATAAAAAGGAATATTATAACCTACAAATCTTTGACTATTTTTTGTCTATTTTGAATATAATAATGAATGTTGATATCCAGTTTTATTCGTGTATGAAATATTGATTTAACTAAGAATGGCTACTAAAAAACCAATATCCTGGTTTATAACTGATCGTGGACGTGGTTTTTCATTTGCTTTGGTTACCGGAACTAGTGTAGCCCTTGCTGCGGCAAGATTTACTCCGCATACATTATTCTTACAAAAATACAAAGATTTTGTTCACTATTACATGTAAGTTACACGTCAGAATGTATCTAATCAGTCATTTTATTTCATTTCAAAATTTATAATGTAATTGCATACATAATTTAGTAATTATAACAAACATAACATATCACCTGGCCAAAATAAAAAAACTTTTTATATAATCTTCGTTAATGATTTCGGCCGCTCTAAATACAGATATACACTCTTGCCCATAATATTTTCTAAAGTTTAATACAAAAAAGTTAAATTGTTATTATACTAATCTAAAATTTACACTTATTTATCCTTATGCCTATATTTATGCCTACATTTGTGTTCTCTGCAACTATACTCAGAGAGGTTGAGAAGTTCAGCATGGACTGTAAATTCTCCTTTTTATTATGTCTGTGAAGGGCATAATTCTTGAATGCCACATGGCTTCTATGTTAAGATTAATATAATGACACCTTATATATAAAGTTCACATAGCTCTGTAAGTTCCAGGATTGTCTTACAAAACACTTATAGTTGGTAAAGTCAGTAGGGAAACCAATTATCACTACAGGCACTGTGACTATCTATCCAGGCAGAGCTTCACCTTATAATAACTGTGACATAGAAGTGCATGTAGACCAACAATGTCATGCTTTATATATCCCAAACTGTGGAAGTCAAAGTAATTATTATTTGCTCAAATTTCTCCAAAATAATTTAGTAACACAAAAATAATAATAACATCCAAATAATTATTTTTTAAGTAATACATCAAATCTCTATAATTATTCTTATTTATGTAAATAATTGATATGTCTCAAATATGGTGGCTCTAGTGTTAATGTTCAGGTCACTTTATAGTCTTGCTTTTTGGATGTAGCAACCAGCACTACCGGATATGGTCAATAACACTTGGTATAAATAAAAAAACATAATTTTGACAAATATTACCATTTATCTAAAGTCAGGAACCATTACCATGTGATTTGATAAAAGTGATGGTAGATTATTAAAAATTTGACAAAGTGGCATTTGGAGTGTGGGTAGTGGAGGTAAGCATAGATGTACATCAGTTGAGGGTACTTGAACCTACACTTTATGAAATCTGAAGCAGTGCTACTGACTCGTCACTTTGCAACATTGTGAATACTGTGTCTGCTTGATGAATCTATGGAGCATTGTGGGCTTTTCTCCCTATTTAAGAATTTCACAAAATATAATGAAAAATGATCATATAATTAAATACAAGTTGTTGTGTGATTTTGTAATGACAAGAAAACAGTCAAAAAAAAAATTCTACATATACTTATTTATATATTTTATTTCTTTTACAGGAATGGCAAACCAGTTGATTTTCCAGCAGAGTTGCAAAAACGTTATGAGAATTGCCTAGATATTTTGAAATTGTCTGATGTTCATAGAAAATTGATTTCACCTTTCAGTGTATATGGTTATGATTTGTTTCACGCTGGTATGTAGACATTGGTTTTCTTTTTTTTTTATTCTTTGTAAATTTTAATTACATGTGTGGAATGCTCCACATTTTGCCAACAGAACCTTTTGAGGCTTACCACTTTACCGACATCAAAATTATTGGACTTCATGTTTACATGTTTGAACTACAACTGTTGCAATATTGATCTGCCAAAATTCATTAATTTGGTCGTAATATTAATATTCGTAGTTTATAAACATACACAACCTTACCTTATTAAAAATTGTAGTTCGGTGAAGCTGTTAAGACCTTGCTAGGTCAATAGTGTACTCAGTGCAAGAAAAAAAAACTTATTAAAAAACTGAACTTGGATAAAAAAAAATTACTCAGTTATATGTATGTTTCATGATTTAGTTGAATCAGCATTATTCAATTTATTTTCCTCAGAATTCCACAAAATCTGCTTATAATCAGCCCTGAGCCTCAGCAAACAATGATATTATTGGTATAAAGCAATAGATACATCATAAGCTCTTCAACAGAGCCTTGTTAAAACTTGGCTAACTAGTTTATTTTCGACAGCTGCCCTGTTAATTCGTCCATATCTAAGCAACATATGATTATTTCTTTTTCACCACCAAAATTGAGAATATGCCATCTTACTTCCACTTTTTATCTAAGACAGTGTGGTGTTACAATATTACTTTACGTATGTGTGCGTTATTGTGCCATTGTTTTGTCAAAGTATCATGTAATTAACGTATCTACAACCTTTTAGTTATAATTGTATGTAAAAATATATGTGTAATAGATTATAATTCTAGATATTAAAATTATAATATATCTATACTTTTCTTATATAATTCAAAATTTAGATATTAATATTGTTCCTATTGAATTATGAAGTTTGATAATTATAGTAAATTAGTTTTCCCTTTGTTTGCTTATGTTAATGTTGGTTTGATTTATCTCTCAAGATAAGTTATCTTTTCTGGATCAAAGGGATCCTATGTCCTTTTCTTTACCCATGACAGGGTACATACAAAAATTTTTAGTGATTGATTGAGTAGTAAATTTGTGAAAGTGTAACAAACAAACATATTTGCTTTTGTAATGTTAGTTATGATAAACCAAAATGCAGACAGTGGAGTGTTATTATTACCCGTAGGAAATTTTAATTTATTATTTAAATGATTCACATAAAATACCTCTATTATTTTATTATTCAGGTAGCACAAGTTCACGATTTGGTGTTGTTGTCGGCATACCTGTAAATTTTACGTACAAGTCACTGGATGATGTGAAAAAAGATGATATTCAGGTAATTTCTAAAATCAGTTGAAAATAAAAATGTTTTAGGAATATTATACAAAATCTTATTCTTTACCAGCTGCAAGGTGATATCATTGTCTTCTCTGTCTAAAATATATGATGAAAATCACTTAGATGTTTTTTTTATGTTTTCTAAATTCTTTTTGATAACTCTAGTTCTTTATAAACTGAAAAATGAATAAACTAAATATGTACAAAATTTCTCATTTTGTGGTGAATTGTGAGATTTTTTTTTGACTTCACATTCCTGATTATTGCCTTTATAATGACTTTAATAATCTTTTATAATAACACAACACTTCAGGAATTAAATAAATGTACAGGCAGAACTATACATTTATACTGTAGATAAGACACTAAGTGCACCCAACACATTTGCAAACTGTGTGACGTAATTTTGCATCGCAGCGAATATATACACGAACCCTCAGCTTTATTTTCACCATCTTATCTACAGCTATTCCTGCACGATAGTTCATCTAACCTAATTATTTAGGCTCCAAATAATTTGAAAACCATTTCTCATCTTTTTTTTGAAAATCAGAATGTCTATTTGCATTTATATCGTAACGAGCTATAGGAGTCATTGATTTACCTATTAGTGATGTGCAATCAATAGATAAGATTCGATTTAATGATTTAAGTTATCAATGGTTAATTACTTAAAACAAATTTTTCAACTAGTTTGCTATCTGTAGAACAGTGCAATACTAGAAACCCATTGACTGATGGTACACTTTCCTTTGATAATGGAAATCTTGTATGTGTATAATATACCTATTTTAGAAGAAAATATAATAATAAATATTGTTTTAGGTAAATCAAAAGAAAGTGGATTGGGATTCTAAAATTGGTATAAAACTAGCAAATGCTTTAATATTGCCTGAAAATGTACAGAAATTTGCAATTTGTAGAGAAATTATGATGACACAAAACAATAAAGTTGTCTATGAATCTATATATCCTTTTTCATGTATATTTTTTGCTTACACTCTTTCGCAATTTTTAAATAGGAAGCTAAATTTATATGCGGGTCCAGTAAGTCTCAGAGTAACTATGTATTCTATTGTTGGTTTATTTAGTTCTGGGTTATATTTCCTGATGAAAGACATGACTGAAGTATATTATGAAACACAAGTGGATAAAAAGCTGTCTGAATTTGGAAGAGACTTTATCGAGAGTGGAGTAATATTTTATGAGAAAATATTAGAAAGAAATCAAGCATTGAGAGAATTAATGGGAAGAGAAGGTGAAAAGAAGTACAGTATGCTGGGGAATGAAAACTTTGGTATAAGACAGCCGCGGTTAGCACTTGTACATAGAAAACAATTTTTTGATGAACAGCTGAAGAAACTTACTCATGACGATATGTCAGAGGAAGAAACATCAAAAACAATTCATACAAATGAATAACCTTGGATTTTATGATTACAATTCTATGTAATTTGCAATCCAATCGGACCAGTAGTTCCTGAGATTAGCATGTTCAACCAAACAAACAAACCCTCCAGCTTTTTAATATTAGTATAGAATTGAAATATTTGAAACATTAGAAAAAAACTCTAAATGCGTTTGTTTGTTAATTATATTTATTATGTAGGTAGTAAATAAATATTGAATTAAAAATGTTTAGTTTTTTATTTGTTTGTATAAGTGATTTCATATATTGAATTAAAATGTACAAGTAAGTACCTAACTATTCTGCTACTTAAACCTAATTTTCCGAAAAATAGTAAAAAAAATAATTTAATTTTGAAATTCTTAGACATAACTTAAACGCATTTATTTTTTAGACAAGATAAATGTCAGCGAATTGAAGAGACGGGCATTAATTTTATAGCAATATAATAAAAAAGCAAATGTTTTCATTTATGATTAAAACATGTTACCTATACAATAACATAATATAAATAAGAGTGTCACATTTATTATATTATTATTTTTTATATCTTTATTCTTCTCATCTTTCATAGTAAACATTTTAATCTATAACATATTATTAAAAAAAAACAGTTATGCTATGCGAAGAAACACTTGATCCCTTATTAAAAACAAACAGATATCGAATATATATGACAAAAACAAAGGCGTTCTAACAATGGTGATTCGATTGATGTGAATAGAAACAGTAACATTGGGTGAATTCTACAAACATAATAAGTACGTGATTTTTTGTTTCTCGAACTGACTACGCTATTGACCTAGCAAGGCCTTAACAGCTTCACCGGACTACAAAGTACGTGATATTTATAAGCAAATAACAGAGATGGCGTTAGTAGTGAGTGTATTTAAATGTTTCTTCTTGAACTTCGTTTCTATAAACGTTCCATACGGAAAATTATTCAACACAATATTACAAAAAAAAGGTAATTCAGAAAACATAACTTACTTTGATCGATAGACGCTTTCGTGAATTTTCTTTTATCAAATGTGTGACAATAGTTGACGCGACTGTTTAAGGTTTAAATTGACGCTCAAGGTACTTCTATTACTACAGGGTCTACTATCTTGACCCCTCAGGCCGCAAAAGGGGCCCTTTATGAGGGGCGACACCTACCGGGTGAGCAGAGGGAGTGCCGTAGGCAGTTTCTGCTCCCCGGCAAAATAGGTGTAAGAAGGCACCATGGGGTTGGATTTCCCCATGTAAGGTACTTCTATTACTCCACCCTTAACTCGATTCAAATATCAATATAGAAACGATATCGTCTGTTACTTGTAAAATGTTTTATGTGTCATGGACAATAATTAAAAAGTAAAAAAGAATAATATTTTGTGGTTGATTGCTTAAAAAATATTTTTTACTTTAAGTTTTATACATCTATTTTAATATAATATAGTCTTTAGGAGAGTAAGTATTGTGTAAAAAATAAAAGTATTTAAATTTCGCAACTTTAACATCCACAATATCAAATATCATCAATACTGTATAATTCGAATTGAAAAATAAAATACGATTTTTTTCTTTCCGTAAACCACAGGGGGTCATCCTTGGCTTCATGTGGCGTTGTTGATAATAAACCAAAAGAAACATTAACAACTCGTATAATGTGACTAATTATTTAGGTGCTTATTAGATACCGGTGTAGTGATAACATGTGTTTTTTTAGATAACTAATTGGATAATTACGCTAAGTCTAGATTGATTACAAGATTTTTTTAAATCGCAATTGACGGCTTTAATAGTTATTGTAAAGTAAATACATTTACGTCATGGGTTCGATTATTGTTAGAATAATCAATCTTCCAAAGTAGTAATTTATAATATGATCTGTCTTTTTAATAACAGTTAAGAAATAACTATTCACTTATATAATGTTGACCGATAACGAGTTAACTCAGTGTTTCCTAAACTTTTTAGGCCATGCCTCACCCTAACATTTCTTAAATTTTTATGACGCCTCCCCGTACCTAATTTTTAACCTATAAAAATTGTTTTGTTCCCTTAAGAAATTTAAATGATAAGTTTTAGGAAGAGATCACTATGAAATTGTTATCAAAACATAGTAAGTAAAATTTAAAAACATATAATGAAAAACTTACTTGACTTGACGACTCTAATTACTCAGTAGATATTTTGGTAACGTCAAACGAAATTATACCTCATAATTATTAAGTTTTTTTTTAAGAATCTGCCTTTTTTTGTTAATTTTGTCACCGATATTTAGCATTATATTTAAATAACCCAAAGCGAAAGGGATAATTTCGTGTCGATTTTTAAATTGCCCCCCTTAACTATCAAATTGCCCCCTGTGGGGCGTGGGCCCCACGTTGGGAAACACTGAGTTAACTAGTCATGGCAATTACAAGCTGTTGCCGCGACTACGTCCGCGTCAAATTTCAATTATAAACACATTGATTAATAAAATCATAGAATTATAATCTATGTATGAAAACTCGACATTAATGATTAAAATGGACTCACCCATTGTGAACGATTATGTTCTCCGAGACGCAGCACGGCACTACAGCATCTTGTTGTACGTCGTATGTATTTGAAATACATGGCGATGTTTATTTTAGCTGGAGGCAGAGAGAGAGAGAGATGTTAGTTCCATATATCGATTTCGTTCACATATTGGTCCACACTATAATAAGCCTTTAGACATCATAACCAGCTTGACATACTGCTTGAATTTATTTTCGGGCAAATCGATAATATTTTTGCGGCTTTGTTGTAACACCTAACATTTTCTAAAAATATTGACCGATCTTGCTGATCCCAACACGTGAGCTAACCAATCTTTCACAACAATTTTTTTCTAGTATTTAAGTTAGCGGGCCGGCGGTTGTTGTCTCCTGCACTGATAATTAAAGAAACCTTCACATTCATTCACCTTCCTATACAGAGTTCACCCTGCTACCCTTTTATTATAATTATGTAAGTATAGATATCGCAAAATCTTTCTGTATCGTATTTGTTCTGTTTTATAATAAAGAAATTACTTTTCTTGGTGTTTAGGTTTCTATCACAATGTTAGTAATTCTAAATCTTACTAATTATACGTGACATGACATAGTTTTTAAATAAATTTCTCAATCAAGAAAATGCTAAGCTGAAGTCTGAAGTCCCGGCTTCTGATTTGACATGTCGGAGACAAGTCTAATCAACTCAAATCAAAAATACTTTACTCAGTTTAGGCACTTATGAACGTCAAAACTACGACCGGTTCGGAAGACAACCCAGTCATCAAGAAGTACCGGCCAGAAACTCGATCGGGTACATTTTTTCCAGACATCACCATTGTTCACATATTGATCCACTCTATAAAAGCCGTTTGACACCAAAACACGCTTGACGTAGCCCTCAAACTTATAGTCCGGCAAATCAGTAACATGCTTTGGGAGCTTATTGTAAAACCTAACACTATTACTTAAAAAAACAATTTTCTTTAGGCCAGTTTGTTGAATTTTCTAGTTTAAGCTCAAGCCGGTCTTTTACCAAACCCAATTTTATAGACAGTTTTTACAGACATACATAAAATTATCAAGAATGTATTGGGAGGGTAGACGTAAGATAGCGAATTCCTGAAACTTCGTTTTTAATGATTCGCGAGGTCCCATATTAATTATTGCTCGAAATACAATAAAAAAAGTACCCGTTTTTGTAATAAAAATATGGTGTCTACCTCAGCAGCTGTCCCCCACAACAGTGAAGTTAAGTAAGTAGTAAGCGAAGTAGACTAACCTAACAGTGGCAATATCGCCAGCTTGGTAAACCTTACCGTGAAACCATTCGTTGGTTAGCCCGGAGAAACAAACAAACACATTAATTTATTTACCAGATTGGGCCGCCCTCGGCAGCGACTCAAGCCTAGGTTCGTTCCCTCGGTGTGGAGCCCTTGAGTACGCTGTTCGCGCAATACAGTGACACAAAATCTTACATCACTGTGACAGCATTACACATATCACCCCCACACACGTACACGCATACATGCTAACACATGAAAGTGGAAGGGTTTTGTTTCTTTGCCTTATCGAATACGATATATATATAAGAGTTGTTGTATGTATGCTTGGTACACATATATGTTTCAACAACACATATATTATATGAATAGTTAGCTTAGGTTAGCTCAGGGCGGTCGGTCAATTCCCGAAGTCCTGGAAGCTCGGGCGGCTCTGCCTGATCGCGAAGGCGGGACGCCCTCCAGACTGCGCGTCCGGGTATCAGCCCCTCGTCCTACTGGACGACGTCGGGAAGGTGCTGGAGAGGGTCGTCTCTTCCCGAGTCGTCCAGCAGCTGGAGGGAGTAGGGCCGAATTTGTCGGACGCGCATTTCGGTTTCCGGACAGGGCGTTCCACCATGGACGCACTCTAACGGCGGCGGTAGGAACGAATTTGTCGCTGCCGAATGTGATCTCCGCCATGCTTAGCAGCGCACACGCGTGGCGAGCAATGGCCTCTTTCTACGAGGAGGTCATCTCGCAGAAGGAGGCGGCGGAGAGGGCCCGCGAGGTAGATCCTCTAAGTGGCCGTCTCCGCCAATAGAGGACCGGCAGGAGGAGGCGGCGCTTTGCCCAACTCCTCCTGCCACTGTAGCCGAACCTGAGGGGATGGGCCGGGGGGCTTGTCCCCTCATTACACAGGTCCGGCGGACGAGGGGAGGCAGCTGGTGTGTACGCAGTCTGCCTCTTTATAGGTGGGAGCCCGGCGGCCACCTTCCGCCGGGCGGACCGTTGAGGCGGCTCTACAAGGTTGTGTAGCAAGTACCATCCCTTGCCGCCCCAACAATGACGGTTTGACGGTACACCGTGGGGTTTTAGTTCGTGCGAGCCGGACATAACTAACCCTCTCCCTCGGGAGGGTGGGTATCCATAAGGGATTTCCCCACGTTAAAAAAAAAGCTCAGATAGGTCGTGAATTGCATGTATCAAGCAATAGCTCAAGCCGAGGTGTGCCGTGCACCCTTGAGCCAGTTGTCATATAAAATCGACTGAGTGCCTTAGGCGCTCGCCTGCGTAGTCCGGTAAAGCTGTTAAGACTAGGTCAATAGCGTAGTCAGATCGAAAAAAAAAACATGAATTTATATAGGAGACTAAAGTAGTACATTGGGAGGCATGTTCATATTCATTTGTTGAAAGAATTACGGGTTAATCAAACTGAAGACAGAACAGCAAAATCTTGGTATTTTTGTGACGAACACACCGGCTGGGGATAGATATGATCATACGATTGATAAGAATTAACTTACTGATTTTTATAAAACCCTAAAAATTATTTGTCATTATTAATCATCAATTTTATAGTATGAAACTACATAGTGCATTATTAGCCTTATTATTTTGATTACTTAAGCCAACCTTATGAATCAATGTACTAATTGTTTTTGTTATCTTAATATCGTAATTCATTTTCTTTAATCAATTTCGATGGCTTATATATAATCGTGCAAAATAAATCTGTGTTGGAGTTATCATGATGAAGTGGCTAGCGGTACTAGTACTGTGTACCTACGTAGGGTGGGCATCAGCTCGGCGGTCACCTTATGCTCATTTAGTTGAAGAGTATTTGAGTACACAGGCAGCTGCTCGATTCTCTAACAATATAACGGAGGATGCCTTGCTTGATGTTGTAAGTACTCATATAAATTTACAGACTCGTGGCATTATGTGTTCATTTTAATATATTTCCAATTGACGTAAAAATTACACTTCGTTGTTACTGCACAAGTTTGTTTAATTTCTCATATTTTATTTGATTCCCAGGTCCATCAATGTATTATAGTTTAAATTAAAATATTAATATCGTATGTAATATTAATATAATTATTTATAATAGTTATCGCAAAGTGGTTGAGATACGAACATAATTCATAATTTTTTCATGTTTCAATATTAATGAAAAAAAGAAAGAAATTACTTTAAATATTTGTTATATTGATAACACTAACGGTCGCCAACAGATAGAATACTAAAAGGAAAAAAATTAAGAGAATCGGTTGACAAAGGAAGGCGTACTTCTTTGACATCACGTTTGACGACGTGACTTATTTAGATGTAGATTTAAGTATAATTTATTGTAGTAACTTTTTAATTCAATTGAGTATTGTAGATTATTATGTAGTAACAGTTTATTAAATTATTAAAGGAAATGTAAGTACATAGGATTTACTATTTTTATGAGCGTTATAATAATTATTAATAGGTAATGTTAACGGAATATTGAGTTGCTATATACAGTAGAAAAGTTTCAATATTTTTCTTGTTTGTCTATGAGCTTCTTTATCATATTACACTTAATCAAAATACGAATTAGACCTATTTAGATAAAGTCACAGGCTACACACTCGGCAACTTTACTCCGATTTGTATTTTAGTGAGATCCGCCCATTTTTCCAGGATAGCGAGATGATTCTTTACCTTAGGGTCATGGTAGCATACACCGAGGCGACATGTTATAAATTATATGAGTCTTCCAGTTACACTATTTTTTTATCTGCAAGCAAATGCTACAGGCCCTGCGTCTCTAATTTTATATATTTGTAATATTCTTAGGGAAAGAGAATCTAAAAGATTGCAGTAACACTCATATTCTTTTTTTTTCTGTCGCCGAACTTAAATAAATGGAATATTTAATAAATATGGATACGCACATGACATTTAAGTAATAACTGTAATTAGAGTATAGCTTAATAATTTCTTGAGATTTCTATGGTGAGCAGGCATTTAACATTTGTAAATGACTATTATGTTTTATATCATATGAAAAATATTTATAGTAGGATATTATCAATTCAGAACGCTGCATCTGTGAAGCAGTAGTAGCGGGGAAATTTGACTTTACTGTAATATAAATAACTAGTTCCTGCCCGGGACTTGTCCGCGTAGTAATTAGTTACTTTAGGCTAAGTTAGTTACTTTAGGTTACTTAAGACCCTCGGTGCCACCAAAGTGCGCGCGCTGTGCAGTACGCAGCGAACGGTGGCTCGCCGGCTCCCTTCCCTGGGAGCTGGAAGCTGAGGTGCTCGCCGCCGTGTACGAATTCACGGCGGTGAGAAAGCGTAGTGGGGAGCCTCCGGCTCCCAGGGAGATAGAAGTTACAACGCGGGAATTGCGGGAAGAGGCTATAGGGAGGTGGATGCAGAACCTGACGGACGCGCGCTTCGGGACGCACACCGTCGACGCCGTCCGCCCGACCCTGCGGGAGTGGATTGGGAGGAAATGGGGCTCCCTGTCGCTCAGGCTGGTGTCGATGCTGACCGGACACGGTTGTTTCGGGTGGTACCTGCACCGGATCGCTCGCAGGGAGCCGACCGCCGCCTGCCATGAGTGCGGCGCTGAGGAAGATACCGCGAAGCACACTCAGAGTGAGTGTGCTGCGTGGGAGGTGGAACGCCGCACTCTGGCGGCGGTGGTAGGAGAGGATTTGTCGTTGCCGAACGTGGTCCCGTCCATGCTCGGCAGCGAGCAGGCGTGCCGAGCAGTGGCCTCCTTTTGCGAGGAAGTCATCTCATCTCATTTTAGTCCGTGCGAGTCGGACATAACCCATCCTCTCCCCCGGGAGGGTGGGTATCCATAATGGATTTCCCCACGTAAAAAAAAAGTATAACGTTAACACGCAGCGGAAGCTCTCAAGAAGAAAAACATCCCAATTTTGAAACATTTTTCAACGGCACTCCGCTCCTATTGGTCTTAGCGTGTGATATATATCACAGGATAGTTATAGAACCTTTCTCGATAAATGAGCTAATAACATTGAAATAATTTTCAAATCGGACCAGTAGTTCCTGAGATTACCCCCTTCAACGTCACCAACTCACAAACTTTACCTCTTTATACAATTAGTATAGAGTATTAACAACAACTTTAAATGGCAATAAGCATGCCATTCACATACTAACTAATACTTTTAATAGATATTAGTTAAAGTAAAAAATAAGATACTTTTCTACTGCCCTCTTCTTTCTGTATAAAACCCATATGAGATAGAGTATTTAACATTTTTTTATCATATCTATAGGTTGGTCTCGTCAAAAAGTATGGATACCCGATAGAAGTTCATAAAGTCGTTACAGAAGATGGATATATTCTAGAACTACAGAGAATACCTCATGGGCGCGATCGCAATAACCAGCCAGATCCAAACAGACCAGTTGTACTAGTAATGCATGGATTGTGCGCGTCTGCTGCAGACTGGGTACTTATGGGACCTGGCACAGCTTTAGGTAACTATAAATTAATTGTATAGCTAACTTAAGCTAACTAAGTATTGACTTAGCAATCACACTAAACAATCTTATTTAATATAGTAGTGAGATACATTGTTTTCGTGTGATTGCCAAGTCAATCTATTTTATTTTAAACATAAAAGATTTTGAATATTGATATAGTCACTATAAGGTGTTGTTAGGTTGGCTAATTACGTAATAACTTAAGACAGAAGATCCTTTTTATTTTTGATATGAAAACGCTGTTGACCTGGAATGGTCTTCACAGCTTCATCGAACTACCGAGGCGAGCGCCAAGGGCACTCAGCCGATTTGGGTTGTTTGGGCGACTAACTCAAGGGTACACGGCACACCTCGGCTTGGGCTGTCGCCTGTTTTGTGCAAAAATCGCGACCTATCTGAGATAACCTAAGCTAAGCTATCTAGATATACTTATATGAGTTATTGAAACATGCATGTGTACCAAGCATGCGTGCCTTAACAACTCCTATATGTATTTTGTGTCGGAAAAAAATCCTCAGAACTATATAGGATAGGATAAGGAAAAATAAGGGTAGAACTATTTGTCGTTTATTTTTCTGAAAGAGAAAAACAGCGTGTAAACGTGTAGGCGTGTTTTGATGGTTTGATTTTTGGATCAGTACACTACAATGCGTATACGTACATACTTTTAGAATTTGTTGAAAATTATTCTGACTTGACGCAACACAAGGTAATAAGATAGTACAAAAATAACAGTAAATAACATATTATTTTCCTACGATTTATGTTTATGGAATTAAGTAATATATTTTCTTTGTAAACATATTTATAGTTTTGTGCCTATCGTATATTTTAATGTCTGCTATATTTGTGATCTTGAGTATAGACCTGCGTTACAGCTTACGAGCTCGCTGAGGCTGGTTTTGACGTGTGGCTTGGAAACGCACGTGGTACATATTACTCGAGACAACACATCTCCATGGACCCTGATAGTGATGATGAATTCTGGAACTTTAGTTGGGAAGAAATAGGCACTAACGATCTACCGGCTATGATTGATTACGCTCTAAGAATAACTGGAAAGAAACGTTTGCATTATATAGGCCATTCTCAGGGAACCACAGTATTTTGGACGATGGGTTCATTACGGCCGTCCTACAATGACAAGATTATCTCCATGCAGGCTTTCGCTCCTGTCGCATACTTGACCAATAACGCAAGTCCTTTGTTTATTGTACTGGCTCAATTTGCTGACAGTATTGATGTATGTATCTTTGGTTACTATTTTTGATTAATTATAACTGTGTAAGATTACTACAGTGCACCGGATTGTAAGTACAGTACAATAATAAATAACGATTGCTAGCGCAGCGGTGATACATCTAAAATAATAGTCGTCGCTGTCGTGTGTACTGTGTGTGTATGTATATTACCTCAAATTAATGTCATCTACGATACAGTGTGGCAACGATTTTTTGAATATACGTATATAGTTACAACTTTTATTGATATTAGTAACGTTATCGAAATGTACTGATGGGAAATATCTTAAAGATCAATTTAATTTCACAATAATCCATGTCTCGTCAGGTTCAGACACGTTAAATTCTTCGTAAGAGAGTAATTGTTGCTCGATGCTAAGTAATGTAAATATATTATTGTTAGTTTTACCTTACAATTACTGTAAAATAAAAGAAGTATTCATCGAATCGTTCACTCTAACAGGATAAGCGCAAAGATATTTGTGTTATGGTGAGGTTTATAAATAGTTTTTTTTTTTATCTTGTTAAAAAGAATCGTAATCCAACCTAACCTATATAGGTAACAAACCTAAATTCAATCTTAAGATATTCAACGGACTTTGATTACAACGTCTCCCATACCTGCATTTAAATCTTCTTGAAATAACCACAACTTTCACTCTAACTTGTATATAGCTATATCAGGACTAACAAATCTTGTGACTTAACATTACGCTCATGCAACACGTCAAAGGAATGAGTACTGAAACGTAACAAATTGCGATCAGCCCTTTCTCCGTTTATTTTGCCAATTCCGAATGATCCTTTTGCGAAAACAACAAGCTTAGAAAAAAAGTATAACGAACCTCATCGTAACGAATTACTTGGTATAAAAAATATTTTCTTTCTAATTCCGATATTTGATGATACGATAAAATGGTCCGAATATTATAATGCAAGGTCATTAACGAAGTGTATTTGGTATAAGAAGATTCAACCACCTCTGGGATCGGTCCTCTGGTTCCAAGACTCCAAGATGTGAAGAAAAATGATCGTCTTAGTATTGAGAATTCGTTCTCGGCATATTACACTGTATAAATATAAATATTTAATGAAAAGAAGCGAAAAGAATAACTGCGAAGTTTGTCATCATGAAGATGTATATAATATTGTAATGTAATGTGTCGGGAACGATTCTTAAAGAACACTGATATTTAAGGATACTCATAATATAGGCATCTGTAATCAAATATTATTACACCCAGCATCGGAAGAAGCCAAATTAATCTATAATATGGCAGACGTCGGTATAAGGGCAAGAAAGTGTTTGTAATAATTTATTTTTGCATTTTAGTTTAATGTTAGTATTTTGTAGGTTGTTATATTTATAAGTTGTTTTGTAAGTTTTTATTGCATGCAGTATGGATGAAAGTGGCATGTTCTCTTTGAACAAACCCTTGACAAAAATAAAGAGAAAAAAATATTACACTATGCCTACCATAAATGTGGATGTGATTTTTTTTATTATTTATTACGTTTTCCCGCCGAAATTACTGGACCTATTATTATGTTAGAGGCTAAATCTACAGTAGCGTGAGCGAATACCGCGATAACTAGTTTTAGATAATCATGCCTATTACATAGTCATTTTTGACTTATGATATCTTTTATTTTTTTACAGTCAATCTTTAGTATTTTTGGCGTTAGGGAACTCTTAGGAAGGTCTGACCTTTTCTCTGAAGTTGGAAAAATATTCTGTTCTGATGGTGCCGTAACGCAGCCAATATGTACCAATATGCTTTTCATGATTGCAGGACATAGTGAAGACATGCATAACGCTGTAAGTGTAATTTTACGTCGTTGATTTTAATAATGCGATGATATCATATCACCTATCTCTTCTTCTATCATCTATACCATAATAAAACTGTAATTAGGCCATATCTTTACATTAAATCTTTTTTGAAAATCATAATCGAGGTGGATTTTGCTGTCGATATAGAAGCCAAAAATAATCTATTTACAATTTTCGTCTGTCTGTCTGTCTCTATGAACATGTATCACTCTAAACGTACTGAAGCAATTTTGACGAAACTTGTTATTATAAAGTTGCATCTAGATTACTTATTGTCCTATAAAACGTAAGGGATCCTGCAGGATAACAAAGGAAACTGAAAAATTTGTAGTTAATGAAATTTCTTCTTAGTAGACTTTCGTAGATAAACAGATAAAAATTGTAAACGGATTATTTGTGGTTTCTATATCGGTAACAAACTCTACGCCGATTATAATAAAAAAAAAATGTACACATTTGGTCTAGTTACAATTTTATTATAGTAATAGAAGATAATCAACAGAAACTTCTGTTGGAAGAAACTTCTCTTTATTTTTTTAAAGGTTGTATTTAAGTGTAAATTACCTATAGACTTTTTAATTTTATTTCAGACAATGTTCCCAGTAAAACTAGGCCACACTCCAGCTGGAATCGCTGTAAAGCAACTTGTACATTATGGCCAACATATACGTGAAAACTTCTTCAGACGTTATGATCACGGTCGATTGGGTAACTGGAGAATTTACAGGAGTTTTACTCCGCCACCGTACGATTTGTCCCGAATTACAGCTCCTGTATTCTTGCATTATGTAGACGAGGACGTCTTTGCTGACGTAAGAGATGTGAATAGGCTATTCCGTGAATTAGGTAGACCTGTTGGAATGTTTAGAGTTCCGCACGCCACTTTCAGTCACCTTGATTTCATGTGGGGTACAGGAGCCAAGGAATTGTTGTATGATAGGACAGTTAAAATGATGAGGTCTGTTGGTGATGATTAAAGAATGAGAAAAAAATATTAGAGAAGGCGAGTGAAAATGTAGAATACTTGCATATATGAATAATCAAATATAACATTCCAGGGATGTAATTAAGTCAATTTCAAATTATTTTTATAAACATACATTTCTTTGACTAATACGAAAACTTTAGTTGAAATATGACACCGTACTTGAACTAAATAATAAATATTATTGTAAAAGTGTTTTTTCATTTATTAGTAAGTATAACCGATCCCGCTACTTCTCGTGAAAATTTTGCATAATTGATAGAGTATTTATGTATATAAAAGTTCGTAATTTTTATCCGACTTCAAAAAAACAACTTCAAAAATATGATTTTCGGTTGGCATCGATTTCAAATATAAAAAAATTGTTACCAACTTCCATTAATCTCTAGGTAGCCCAAATATTCATATGTTTTATTTAAGTAATTTGGTTAATTTAATAAACTATTTATTTTCCACTTTTCAGTGCTTTATGGGTTTTTGATTGATATTGAATTCTGTTTTATTTTTTCCAAGAAACGTTAACGCGGCTGCGTCATAGTAAAACAATCAAAGTAAATTCCTTCGAGGATCATCAAAACCCGATAGGGATTGCTGTGCTAGAGTCAATTTTGATCTACGTCATTTAATACGATAAAACTTATCAAATCCATATGAGATTATTATACCTATAATCATTTTCCTAAAATCTGTGTTTATAAATTGCGTTATGTATTAAACGAAATCATTTGTAGAGAGAGATTAGGGATAAAAAATTATCTTTTAATTCTGACCTTGATTTCCTTAGTATTAATATTGGCACCCAACTACCAATATTCAATATTATTATTGCTTTAGTAGGTAAATGCATTCACTAGCCAAACCTAAGTGGTACTTATTAGAAACACCGTGCGTTCACCGACTGCTGCTGCCTCCGGCTCACGCTATCTTCACTTTACAAGTATAACCTAACCGAATCAAGAAGGGAAAATTGAGAAAACTAAATTAATATTAGGTTAGACTTACGAAACAAAGTGTTTTGTATATTAGTAACTTGATGATTTTTAAGATAAAACAAAACAGTTTCGCTTCGGTTTGGTTTGGTAAGGTTGGTAGACTAGTGAAAAAAGATAATGTGGCCGGCCGCGTTAGCGGTTGGCGAGCGCGATGTTGTTAATACGTAAGAATCACCTAAAACTTACTCAATCATAGCAAAATCAATGGGATACCTATAATCGACAAAAGACCAAACATTATAACATCATACAACTGACAATTACCACGAAGCCTTGGTTTTTCAAATTCAAAGATGCCCAACAAGTGGGTTACATCTATTCACCTCTAGCTTGGTCATGTATACTCCTCGATTTTTCTTGCGAAAATACATATCCGTGATTATTCCCTATGTGAGTGTAAGCTTGATGAGGAATCAGTGGATCATATATATATATAGATAGTTCAACTGTCGCAAACTATCTTGGTCCCTATATGATATCCTTCCTGCTAATATCGCCCGTCCTACTAATATTAATAAATTACTCTATTCTTCTTTTATTGTTTATTTTTATTATTATACTATCGTGATAGTATAAAACTGTAAAGTCATCTTCGTTTGTACCTATCTAACAAAGTTATGTATAATACATAGGTTTCTAATATATTATGTATTATCTCTATGGTACCAATATGATTTCTTTTGTAATTTGTATTATTTTAGATTATTCAACGCTGAATATTTGGCAATTAAATTTATAATTTGTAACCGTCACACTTCACACTGGCGAAATTATCTACATAGATAGATGCCATAATAAAGGAAAAAGAATATAAATTTATGTGTGGTCTGTGATAGCGATGAGCATGGGCGATGGATTCTTCTCGAAGAAAATTGATTTTACGTCATTCGAGTGCAGTGTATGTCTAGTCTTTCACATAATTAAAAATCGATATCTTACATTTCTTTCATGTTTTATTTGTATACAAAAATACAACATAGTAATTGATGGGTCATCGTTTTTAATTGTAATAAGGATATTCAAATTAAACATTTTGGGGTTAAAGAACATATAGTATAAAGTTGAACAATAAATATAGTTTAAACTTCTCAATATTTAACATAAGAAAAAAGTCCATTTTGTTATTTGTAGCAAGGAACAACGCAGTGTTATAGAACTTCAACATATTGTAGATAATGATTACAAAACTACCTTTAAAAAAATGTTTTCATACTTTAAAATATGTAGAAAACAATAAAAATTACAAAAATAATTAAAAGTTTTTAATGTAGCATATTTCTATTACTTAATGTCTTTTTATTTGTTTACTTTATCTGGTAATAATAAAATAAAAAGTTTAACAAACAAAAAACTATGATTATCATCAGAAATGAATAATATAATAATTATTACGATACAGTTTCATAATTTTGTCTCTGCTATTGCATATGAAATATTACCTGCTACGATGCTATTATATTTAATTCGTAAATCTTTTTGATACTATTAAATTTTTTTTAATAAAGATTAGGAGGCCTAGAATAGAAACCTACAACTATTTTCAAAATCTGTAAACCCACATTTAAAGTTATATATTCTCCAATAACACACCTTTTATTTGTCAGGGAGACATGAAGGGATTTGGGATTAGAAAGCCGTCTAATATGTTTATGTATAATCAAGCAAAAATTTTGTCCCATGTTTGAGTACTTCAAGATAATTGTAAATTATGTAATTGTATTATTTTTATCCGAATAGAAATAAAAATTAAGCGAATTACGTGTCTGTTTTAAAAACCACTAGATCGATTTAATATCGATTAAAATAATTGTTTTAATTTGTAAAACTCAAATTCTCTAACCGTCATCTTTACTCTGTGGTAGATGATTACAGAATAATAATACTCCTGTAGAATTGTGTAAAATCGTAGATGATTTAGCGTTGAGAT
>JACEII010000045.1:3429630-3450465 GCA_014332785.1 Antheraea mylitta
GTTGAGATAAAAGCTTTTGTTGTTCTACATTTTTATCATAAAAGTGATTTATCGTTTATGTAATTTAAAAAGTTCTTAATTTCAATAAAAAAAAAACGCGATATGTGTGGTGGATTTACATGCTCTAAAAACGCTTTAATTGCGTTAAATATTCTTTATGTGGTAAGAAACTGATTTTGTTATAAAATAATATTAGTAGAGGAGGGTTCCTTTACGATTAATTATTTATACTAATAATATTAATTCACATAATTAGGATATAAAGAGTATAACATATACGAATTAGTGTTATGTTACTCTTATAAGAGAGTTACTAAACATTTTCGCAATATTAGGTTTCGCATATGAATATGTTACAACTTACAAAACAGCCTTTGGACAGAAAGTAGATAGATCTAAACGTATAATTAGACTTTCTAATTTTGAACGTAATGTAAATGAATCACGAACGGTATACTTAGCTTGTTTATTTGTATATATTTCTTAAAAAAGTCTGCAGAAAGATATTATTTATGTAGTTACTGAAGTATTTCATTGTTACACTTGTAATAAAATACTATGGGTATAAATGTAAATTATATACACATTACTGAAAGGAAATTTAGGATAAAAGTGTTAATGAAATTAAAGTAAGCTAAACTAAAAGTAATAGTAAATAATCATTAAATTATAGGATTAATGTGTTGTATTGTCAGGTGGTTGCAAGTATCCTCATATCAGTGGCTGTGTATGGACAAGCATCATCATTGGTCACAAATTTGCCCATTGTGGGAGGTATTCTAGCATGTGGCGTATTCCTAATTTTAATTTCATTACTGGGCCTAGCTGGAGCTGTCAAACATCACCAAGTTATGCTGTTTTTTGTATCCTTTTCATGGTGGTTTATATCTATTTAACTAAATGAAGAACTGTTCTCATAGTGTTGATCATGAGGAATTATATATTTCTTTATATTTAAATTCGCTATCATGTGGGTTGATTTATGTTGGATTTGTGACTTTTGAGGTAGCCACCTTTACTTATTACTATGATTGTATGACAGATATATGTTCTAGGCTACATTCCTTTACTGTAAAGGTAACTTGGCTTGTGGTTTAAAAAATTAAGAATGCATAAAAAAAAATATTGTATAGAAACTATTTTGTTAACAAATTTAAATTGAATGGCCTACATATATTGCTTGAGCTTGTTTATAGTATTTTCCATATGTCGTCTCAAATTTCGTTAGGGTTCCTTGAAATATGAGAAATAAATCACAATTTTTCAAATTAGAAGCATAAATCTATGCTTATGCTGT
The DNA here is from genome assembly GCA_014332785.1 of Antheraea mylitta. NCBI lineage: Eukaryota > Metazoa > Arthropoda > Insecta > Lepidoptera > Saturniidae > Antheraea > Antheraea mylitta. The sequence continues at coordinate 3,430,928 of JACEII010000045.1, forward strand.
GACAAAATTTTGTATTGTTATGTATAGGTATGTGATCTAACTTATCTTTTAAATTTTACAGAGCCTAAGAATGACTAAAATGACAACAATTCTACTGCATTTTATTCTCCCTGACTAATTAACAGTACATGGTTATTTTGTTCCTTTTATTTTTAGTACAGTTTTCAGTAGCCTGTGCATGCCTTGCTGTCAATTCAGATCAACAAGAAATGTTAGCACAACAGGTAAGACCTATCTATAATATATCTAAGAAATATTTGATTATTTTCTTATTACAAAAGATGATAGTTAAAAAGAGCTCATTTGATAGTTGTTTTAATTAACTGTGAACACTTATCACCCTTTTTTAACATTATTCGGCAATATTAGCATGATTAAAGAAGTTTTTGCTCATATCTAGGGGTGGAATCAAGTGGACATGGATGTGAAAGAACAAGTCCAAGTAAGATTCCAGTGCTGTGGCTTCCAGAACAAAATGCTTCCTAATTCCACTGCCGATCATCCGTCTTGTGATATAGTTAATGTAAGTTGTCTACATCAATTAATATTAGATCAAAAGTCTATTCTTTGTAAGGTTTATGAATATTACAGTAAAATATTATGTGTCATAACAGATATGAGTGTATAAAATTGTATAAGCAATTAATCAAATTATTTAGCAAGTTGTTTAAACATGTAAAATTTTAATTGCACCTTTTTTAATTAATAATTAACCTATGGAGATATATTTTATATTTCAGAAAAACTGTTGTAAAGTTACCGACATTGGCTGTCAATGTGAACCTTGTATGGAGAAGTTGAAGGAAACGATAGATTATGCCTTCAAACTTTGCGGAGGTATTGGAATGTTCTTCAGTTTTACGGAGGTACGTAATATTTTAAATCATAATGCTAATAATGGCATGTTATCAGTTATTATATGTATGTTAAATAGAGTGCGTAATAAGATACCATGTTATTAACATTACAAAATATATAAATATACATAGAGATATCAAATTATCAACTGTATATAGGTTGCCTTTGAAAATCATGTTATTTAATTTTAACTGATTTCAGGACTTTATCAAGATCTTATATGAAAGAATTCCTGCAACAGATCCTTGTTATTTGGCTTCATGGTCGAATAAACGATTTGTTTATAATCTGATAGAGTAGTAAAATTACATTTAAAACTTTCTCATTAATTTTGGTAACAACTTATCAATATATTTCATTGAAGAGTTTTCTTATATCTTGAACATTCTGTCATTATAGTAGATTATGACGAGTCTCAAGGGTTTCCAAAAAGAAGTAACTTTTCGTCCTATGTACTGACGGTTGGAGGAACAGGCTGCTGCTATGAAATAAACTAAATATTTGCTAAAATGATTTAAGCTGACACTACACTATAAGGGAAAAGATTAAAATATTTATTATAGACAGTAGGTTGTCAATAATTCGTCAATATTATGTTTCCTTTTATACACAGAAACATATTATGTTTGATTAAGTTTAAGAAATATTTGATAAGGTTTTGTTTTAAAAGTTGTTGAAAATTACCAAAGGGTTATAAGCTATGGCCATCTCATTATTACCAGTTGTTATTTTGTAGTCCTGTGAAGCTATTAAGACCTTGCTGGGTCAATAGTGTAGTCATTTCGAAAAAAAAAACCAGGTGTTATTGTTTATATCTGTATAAAATGTTTGGAGTAATTTGGTGTTGTTTTTAAATAATTCGGTGTCTGCTCTTTATACATGTAATAGATTTAAGGGTGCTAATAATATCGACTTCTTGGCTTTATGTGACTAACAGCCAGTGACTTGTGTGTATTTTATTAGACATGTAGATATATCCTTAAAAAGTAATCAACTTCAATAAATACCATAACCTTGCTTTTAATTTACTTCAAATAGTTCAAGTATGTGACGAAGGCGATTGAATTTTGATAAATAATTAATTTAATTTTATCCTATGTACAGTAGTACATAGGCAAATAAATATTTTTTTCTCCTATTTAAAACACATGTAACAGCATTGCATATATGTTTACTTACGCAGGGAATTATAAGGGTCATCTAAGTATATCTATTCATTAGCAGAATCGTATTAAAGAAAGCGATGACCTCACAAAAAAAAACTATGACGTGAGTTGCCCCATGGGTCGCATTGTAACCAGTTTTTATGGATTTTTGACAATGTTTCTGACCTAAACTAAAATACAAATAAAATGCTTACAAGTCATTGGTACCGGATATTAATTTTCAGTTTCTGGGTGTGTGGTTGACAGTAAGATATCGTAACCAAAAGGACCCGAGGGCTAACCCCAGTGCATTTCTGTGAATGATCTGACGATATGGAGATTTACAATACTTATATGATTGGAGGTGGAATTGTGATTTGCTTACACATCTTGCTTTGCTTTGTAAATTGAAACTAATTATATGGGTGCGGGATCTATGATCATGCATGCGCTATCATGTTCATGCAAACGGTTATTACAAATTGCCTGAATCCATTACTTCCGTTAACATGGTTTGCAATTTGTCTGAAAGTGATAAGTTTCGTTTGTTGATTTATTTTAGTATTTTTCAGTTCGATAAATCTATGAATATCTAGAATATATATGATGTACCGATTGCGTATTTAAATTTTGCGTTGATTGGTTTCTTTGTTATAACGATTACGAACGTTTTAGATTAAATAGTATTTTGATATTATTTATGAGATAATATTTATGAGATAAACTATTAATAAAGGTTATGCGGAAAAATTATTATCTACTATATACTTAACGAGAAGCAAGGTCTATTTCAACAATGAAAGATATATGTAAACGTAAACATGTCAGATATCTTCTTATTCTGATTTGCCGTAACAATACATCTATACTAATATTACAAAGAAGTAAAGTTTGTGAATTTGTGACATTGTAGGGGGTAATCTCCGGAACAACTCGGATATGAAAAATTATTATATTAAAAAAAATGTTATATAGGCTATATATCGTCACGCTAAGACCAATAGAAGCGAAGCATCAATGAAGAATAGGTTTTAAAATTGCTTTTTTCCTCTTGAGAACTTCCACTACGTGATAGCGTGATCAACCCAATGTAACTATTCCACGCGAACGAAGTCGCGGGCAGAGGCTAGTCTGTGATATAGTCGATGTATTATATAAAATTCGCCTATATACAATTTTATATTAGTAATAAAAATCGTACATTTTATTACATAGCACATTTTGCGAGTACAAGGTCGCTGTAGCGGTTACAGCGATGTGTTGTGTCATAGCTCATGCAAAACAATTATTTTTCTACGTAATATCAGTCAATATGCAAACTATTACAAATCTACTATTGCAGTGATTTCTAAAATGTGGGTCACATTCATCGCATTCGCATGCAATTTGTAATAGTGTATCTACTTATTATTAGCTTGCAATACACGCTTTAATTCTTGCAAAATCTGTGTATGCCTGTCGATGTGCCCAAATGTTTGTTGTTTGTGATGGCCTCTTTGCGTATTACACCTGCATGATGCGAATGCATGCGTTTATTTATATTACTAAGACCGCAACATAACATCTGTTCTGTTTTAAGGTCGATTTAATTGTTTGTATTTCAGTTGTTTGCAGTTTGGCTCGCTCGGCGTTACCGCAATCAGCCCGATCCCAACTACAAAGAACCACATGCTATATTTCCGCGTAAAAATTATCTATATTAAGTATTTCTATTTAAATGAAATAAGAAATCTTGGTTTCCATGGATACAGAATATTGCCCTCTCTTTGAGTATGTTTATGGTGCATAAAGTCTCTTTCTTGAAAATTATTATCAAATGCTTTTATTTTTAAATTTGTCATTCGTTTCACTTAGTATTTGTATTTAAATTTTAAATGTATTTTGACAATGTTATTCAGTCGTTTATAAGCACGGGTTTTAACTGTCGTAGTTACAAATCGAGATAACAAGTTAGGAAGATCAAATATGAAGTATCTTCGTATTGTTTTGTGATATCTGTTCAAATTTATTAGATAATTGTGTAGTACCAATTGCTAATATGCATTAATTATTTTTTAATATTGTACAAAATTAAAGTCAGACGATTTATAAATGTTTGGTAACGTCTCGAATATGATTTAAATTGAATACAAATACCTGTATGAACCAACTTTTAAGACACACGTATCATGCCCTCAATAATGATATTCTAAAAACGTATATTAAATATTTTTTTGCGAAAGAGTACTTATCTAACCATTAATCTATAGTTGAGTTTCCATGGTAACGCAGTTGCTAAAATATGCCAGCCATACAAATAATCCGTGTCACTGAAGCCAGTTCTTTGTACTACCTTTGGAATAACTATAATTATTTATATAACAATCTTGTGAACATTACGTTTATAAAAAAGTACGAGTCGCACTCTTATTTATATGAAGCACGGTATCATGAAATTAATTATTACGTTTGTTTTAAATAAATGTTTGTTTTATTGTCCCGAAAACTAATTAACTGATAAACTGATTAACTATGTCAACTGTGTTAGAATTCGCTTCACGTATTTAAAAAAGAGATAATGCTAAATACGCTCAACAATAATAGTACGTATGTCTGTTATTGTTTATTCATCTTTCGAGATTGTCAAAATTGCTTCGTTTTCGAGTTTTTTACTGCCTTACCTCCAAAATCTCAGTATATTTTATTACTTATTCGATGTTATGATTAAAAATCTAAATAATTTTGTTCTTTTTTCAAGTTAGATTCTATAAAATTACTATCGATGAAATATGGAAGGAATTATGTTCATGAAATCTTGAAATTTATACTACGGTACCTTTGGATATTTTCGACTATTCTCGGCTATAATAACGAGTGTCTTAAATGTTGATTCACCTGCCTATGCTTAGTAATAACGAATACATACTTTTAGTTTTAAAACAGGAAATACACCAAAAACGGCTCACATTCGATGGCGATAATTTAAAGCGTAATTTTGACATTTGTGTGTGCATAATGTATAGTAATTTGAAGCACTTTTTGTTGACCATTTTATAAATCATGAAATAACATTGATTGATTTTTGAAATGAATATTAAAATGTATGCAATAAATACCCAGACAATTGTTATCAATTGCTTTAATGCCTTCACGTGTTTGGGGATTGATAAATGTTTATCTTTGACTTAAAATAATTTAAAAGCGATGTGAAAGAAACTATAGAACTGAATGATAAATCTATAAATCATTATTTAAGCTACCGTGAATACCTTTATGCTACTTCTCTAGTCACACTACTATGAGTAAACACAGTAAGAATATTAGATGCATAACATAGTTAATGTAAATTATGTGTGCTTTCCGTTGTCTCAATGATTTCTGTCTTTTATTAAATTCTCTTTTGTCAACTTCTTAGGATACATTGCACAGGTAACTATTGGAAAATACGTTGTAGTTCAGCATTTATTGCGATTGCCAATTGTAAATTCTGACGACGCTGTCATACCGGCTTGCAGCAATATCACTTTACGTGTCTGTTAGTTAGATTTCAGTAGATAGTTTGTTTTATATTACAAATATAGTTATTTTTTTCACACTATGTCTACTATATTACAAAATATATGTAAAATATTATGTCACATCAGCTTTTGATAATATGCTCTTAAAATTAGTAATACTATTAAAATCGGTATTCAGACTTGTAGTATAAAGTTATTAATATTGTAAGCTTAGTGCAGACACGTTAATGTCACGGTCACAGTACACGTATAACAGACAGTATGGAAACTACCTATAAACGCTCGCACCGACATACACCTGTAAGCGTTTTTCGCGGTGCTGTCCACAGAATTCTTTCCAAAACCTCTCGTCGATACGCATGTCGTGGAAGTGTGCCGTTTAGAGCGTTCATACGTATGTTTCCGTACTGTCTCTCATATTTATACTCGGCTAGGGTGGTCTTTGTCGTCGTTGGCGCTCCTAGGTTTATAAAAATATATATAATTTAAACATATGCCAATATTTAGATATTTCTATTATTATCATCGCTAATTCAATGTCGTGAAGAAAATAATGCAGTGTAGAACATCTAGAAATATTTTTATTTATACACGAGATATAGATTTATTATAAGCGCTTATCACGATGAAGCATTAAAAAACGAAGAAAGGGCGAATCACACAGTTTTAAGAATATGTTCCGACTCATTTACTACTATTTGTTTTTACAATATCCCTCCTAACTTTTTTGTATTTTATAATATGCGACCGTTGATTATTGAGATTTATATATTGTTAAAAGACATGTGAAATCGCACTCGAGCGCCACGGTGGGTGACCGCCGCCGCAATTAACATGTCATACATGGTTATACACTGTAACTTGTCTATTGCAAATAATCTTTTAATATTGATCGCCTAATAGAGAAGCATATTTTCATCATGGATCATCCCTGTAAAACTGGCGTAGTTTTCATCTTGTTAATTCATAGGCGGACGTCCAGACGTGTAATGGTCGTGGTATGAAGGAGGGCAACAAGATCGACCTAATATGAAAGCTAGTAAAAGCTACCTTATTGCCAGCAACAATATATATATATATATATATAGGATTTTAATTACATTTTTCTTTATACCCGTCGTAAATAAGACTATTGTTGAGAGATTATTAATTTGATTAACCGACTACATTTTAATACCCCTGTGCATATTAAGTTTTCTTCATTTATTATCTATCTCAATAGGAATATTATACGTAATTTTATTTTAGGATATATATAGATCTCAAGAGGTCTATACGTACATTTCTGTTGCCTTGCGTAACGAAAACCACAGGGAGAGCTGCGCTTACAATGGTCGAGATCCATAGTAGCATAGTATAAATATGTAAACTATGCCGTGTTAGTTCTGACGCAGATAAAAAAAAAATTTAGACATAATTACGATATAATTTAAATTGTCAAATATGTCTATAATATCTGGTACCGTTAATTGTATTTAAGAATAACCAATTGATTACTTTTTTTATGTATTGAGTCTTTTGTGTATTTTTGAGTAATTATCATGCCAAACAAGATACTGTGTTTAGAGTGTTATTTTATAAGTTTGCGTATTTAGGTACATTTTATCTACTAGTCAGTAGTCTAATTTTATTATTTTAGTGTGGTAGATCTTATGAGTTTATTAAAGGACATCTTTGCACACAATCTTCTAAATGACTACGGAAATTGTGAACAGACGTGAATATCAAAAATGGTTATGACATTAGATGATTAAGAAAAATTGGAACTTAGAAAAGACAGTTCAAGAGTATGACTTGTGAAGCAAACTTTTTGTGCTACAAGTTCGTATTTTATTTATTTGTAATGATTTTGATTACATTTAAACATTGTCCCTTATTTGTATATTTCTTAGGAATTTATATACACGTGTGCTTACCTGTCATGCTTCTGTTATGAATTCGTCTAATGAACTTTCAGATAGTCTCACAGTCAACGTTTTTCTTGGACTATATCTAAGACACAGGGTAGAATGATTATATTGCAGTATAATGGTCATGAATTTGCGATTCCACGTATATCAAAATAATATTTAAAGAGTTGCTCATCAATACATAAAGTTTTTTTTTTTAAATTTCAATAATATTAATTTATATTGAAATATTATTTTTTAATTATATAAACTAAGTGTGATACGAAAATAATGTGTGTAGCTTGCCATTATTGTGGACTTATTTTTATAGCTTTTTTCGTGTATTTCTGTATAACTAATATTATTATCCTGTCTGTAAAATAATTTATCAAAATTATTGGAAAATAGAGTGTAAGGTATACCTAAGGTTGTTGTGTTTTATTTAGCACTGCCTATTCGTCTGAATCGTGGGATAAAAATGCAGTTATGTAAAATACAGTTTGGTCACAACTGTATATTGTGATTAATACCACTTTATACATAATTTGATGTCACATTCCTATAAAAGTTTGCATATATGACTTAGCAACATTCGGTAAGAATGTCGTCAAAGTCTATTTGAAACGTGATAAGAATCACGAATAAATTTCTGAACTAGTTTTGAAAATATTGCCAATAAGGGAATTTCCATAAATATTTTTAATTCCTGTTCTTAAAATAAGAAAAAATAGTGCGTGGCGTCCCTCCGCGCGGAAGAAGTGAATCTTCGAAATATGGCAATGAAAATAGGAAGGGGTAGAAATTGATTTTTAGTGAAATCCTAATGTTTCTAGCGTTGAACGTTTAACGGAACAGCGTTTTCATACTCCTTCCATGGTAGTGTTAAACGTTTAACGCAACCGTGTTGGAAGTCTCGTTAGAAGTTTCACTTCAATTATAAACATTAGTATTAGTGATATTTTAAGGTTTGATTGCGGCTTAAGATTAAGCTGCCCAGTATCTAAATTTATATTGACTGAAAAGTGTGGAATGCGATGCCTGCGTCTGTTTTTCCTGAAGTATATGATATAACGGTCTTTGAAAGAAGAGTGAATCAGTTTTTACTGCCCGAACGCGTTACACACTAGGCCTCGTCTTCACTTTCTATCAGGTGTGATTGAAGTCAAGAGTCGCATAGTGCATTATAACAAACTATTCCAGAACATGTTGAAAACTTTACAAATACGAACAGATATGGTATATGAACGTTTTACGGGCTCATCGAGCGATAATTCAGCTCCATAACAAATGACAGCCCTTAGTCCTATATTACTCGATTAATATAATGGTTATATTGATTAGGTTCTCACGATTGACCTTATCCCCTAAGTCTTATGAAATCTTATAGTTCATTGCAAAGCTTATTTCTGCTGGAAAGCAGCAATGCTTACGCTACTGTTCTCATTTAAAGGATGTGAATAGCTACGTACAAGCACTCTACGCGTTCCAATTCAAGCCTTAGCAGCCTTTTAAAATTGACTTCAGGTATGCTGTCTAATTAAAGTTGATTATTTAGCATTAGGCTTTTGTTTTACGTTGGGTAGTTTGGTTGAAAAAATAAAACGTTTAATTTCTAACCACGTGTACTACATTTTGCAGGAAACTTATTGTTATTGTATCGATTAAAAATTTTATACATAGGTCCAACTAACGATAGAAATTGTAGTACACATAAGTCATATTTTTAAATCAATTTCTTACTTTAATGTATTCATTAAATTATGGTAATTGAATAAGGTACCTAATAAATGCAAACACGTACAACTAATAATATTGACTCATTAAAAAAATGTTTTTCAGAAGAAGCAATGTATATCATAAGTAAGTTTTTATCTTTTATTAAACATTGCATAAATTTCTTTTTGTAATCAATAAATCAATTCGGTGATTTGTTTAGTAAACAAAAACTCATAATAAACATGGTAACACATAGATAGTAGTTACATACGTGTAATTTACCAATAGTAGGAATCATGCCAAAGTGGAAAACTTCTGCGCAAGCCCAGTGCAATTCGCCCCCGCCCTGTAGCTTGGGCGGAAAAATCATATAGTAGTTACTAGTAAGACGCCGCGCAGCGCTTGCTCTCGGCCACTAACCAATCGATCCATTGCCCTTACTTGACTGAATAGGTAGTATAAAAGACTTACAATCCTAATTCTTACTTTGTGTCGTGTAATACTACAGCTACGATGTCGTTTGATAAGGATGAGCTACGTGACGAGTGAGTACAAATCAATTTACCAAATCTCGTAACTGGGTTTAGTTTTTAGCTAAAGTATAGATTTCAATTACTGTAAAGTAGGTAAATCAGTAAAATAGCTACAATTATTTGATCATATGTGGTATATTTAAATTATTATTATTACTTCTTATATAATACTCAGAAATTTCTGACCAATGATGGTTAAAATGCAGTAAATCCCAATGACGAAACAATAACAGGAAATTATACAGTCACGTTTACAACATTTTTCAAGTATATGTTACGTGTTCTCTTATATTTATTCATGTAGGTACATATTTCTATCATAATTTTTATATATCAAATCGTATCTTCAGTTTCATTCCTGTTGAACTACAATCACAGTATCCCTTAGGACGAGGTAATGCCGTATAGATTCGGAATCAATGCCTATTATGCATATACAAAGACGTTGACTGTTTTTTTTCATACTGTTATTATGAATAACAATTACGCATAATTAGATAATTATTGTAAAATGGTAAAATGAACGGTATAACTTAAATTATTGAAAAATACAAATACTAAGATCATAGTTGGCATATAGTATTATAAGATCAAGTTTTTAACTATATTTTGATTCTTATAAAATCGCAATATTTGTATTCTATTCTATCTTTAAATAATGTATTATTTCGTATTATAGTGGTTATTTTACAGTACTACAATGATTATATACTCTTATGAAAATAGAAATCTTAGTGGAGTTTCTATTTGCGATTAGGTAATTATTATTTTATGTGTAAAACTAGTTCACCAACAGTTAAATAAAAACAGAAGCGTAGTAAAATATTGCAATACATTCTTTTATATTCGATACGAAAGTTGTTCTGTATAAAATGTTGTCTGTAGAACTAACCTTGGCGAGATCTTCCATAAAGGGCAATGTCATTGTTTGATTAAATATTATCTTATGGATATTGTTTTTATTTATATATATATAGTAATATACTTCTGTATGACATTTTGTAATTATATCTGAATTATCAAGTTATCAATGGTAAATATGTACAGTAAAAGATTATTACTGAGACTTTTTTGTGTTTTCGATGTAAGTGCTATATAACTGTAATTCTATAGACATTTTTATTTAAGCTTCGATCGACTTCTTTCTCCATGTTTCGTTACTTATAAAGTTAGAATTCAATAATACTATATTTATATTTTATAATTAGGTATTTGTGTGTAACAAGACTGAAATATATCACAATGAAAACTATATTGTTGATAGTTTATATAATAAGTTAATGAACGTAATCGTATGCTAGTTTTTGATGTAGGCATATTGATGCTATACATCCATTACTCTCGATGTACGCGAAACTGATGTATCAATGGAATACTGTGTTCAGATAACAGTATAATACTTCAATAGTGTTCCTTAATTTATCTGCTGAGAATGTATAACGGTTGTTTGGACTCATACAAGTTAATATTCTGCCATTCCATTCGTCAACTATATAGCTATTTATTCCCCTTTATTTCTCTCGGTAATACGTGAGTCCGCCAGTTCTTAGTCATTACTAGTGACAGTCAGTGAGTGTTACAGAGTGCGTTTTAATATTTTCAATATATTATTTTAAAGTGCATGGTAAGTCATAAAGTGTATAGTAGTATGTAGTGAGCGTAAACATATACTGTTATAACAAGCCGCTAATCTGTAATATTCTATTGTGATTGCTTAGGTGTTTAGTATTTTATCAAATTAGATAGAATCATGAATGATGATAAATTATACATTACCTAATACCCTATGTATTACAGGTGTGTATTCTAAGCTATTTATTTACATTATACAATTGTATATCTTTATCATAAACATAAACAATTAAAAAATACCTAAAGATATGTAGAGACGTTTGTAAAAGTCTTATTTACATGGTGAAGAAATTTTAAATAAAATAATATATAAAATATTTGTCAATGAATTGTCAAGGCGCTTAATACAAATATCAACTGCGAGTTGATTTCTAAGAAGAACGGATAACTATTGAGATTTATAGGAGAAGCCAGTAGGTGCATCGCATCGCTCTCTTGATTTATGCACCACGAATGTGCCTACTGGAACGTGTCGCTTCAATTGCAATCTTTTTTATAAATTTGACCCTGAATTAAATAATGTGTAGGCATTTGCTTGAGGACTGTATTTAACTAAATGCTACTATTGCAGTGCATTGGATATTCGTATAAGAATTAAATATAACATAATAATCACGAGACTAAAAAATATATAAATCAAATTATAATAATTGTTTATAATTCTTTCCTTACCATTACTTAGATATGGTATAACTAAATTTCGTGAGAATCTTAAAGAGTTTTTCTACTTTGAAAAAAGTGTAAACAGATTAGGTTGATTATTAATATAATCAAATATAGAATGTAGTATTAATTATCTAATATAATGTGCATTATATAAATTGCACGAGTTGTTCGTACACGTAAATATATTTCAATGTCTTTTGAAGATAATTTCGTTGTTTAGCTGAAATTGATAGTGATAACCTCCTATGAAGTCAATTTTTAAATTTATATTAATAAATCACAAGCTACTTAATAGATACAGTCGGATACCTAGTAGGTACAAAGCTGTACCAATGAAATATTAAAATATTTTGAAATTTCGCTCTATTGGCGATTTGAAACGTTTTTTTTTTCTCGAAATGACTACGCTATTGACCCAGCAAGGTCTTCACAGCTTCACCGGACTACTAAGGCGAGCGCTTAAGGCACTCAGTCGATTTTATTTTGGCAACCAGCTCAAGGGTGCACGGCACACCTCGGCTTGGCTGTTGCCTGTTGCATGCAAAATCGCGACCTATCTTAGTTAACCTACCTAATTATTCATATATATATGAGTTGTTGAAACGTATATGTGTACCAAGCATACACGCCTCAACAACTCCTCCATATATTTATTATCGGAAAATTGAGAGTTTTTCAGTTCGATAAGGGAAAAAAAAGTAAACCCTTTCACTTTCATGTGTAAGCGTGTAGGCGTGCACGTGTCTGGGGGTGATCGTGTAGTGTTGTAGCGGTGATGTATATTTGTGTGTCACCATATCGCGCAAACAACGCACTCAAGGGCTCCCTACTGAGGGATCGAACCTAGGCTTGAGTCGCTGCCGTGGGAGGCCTAATCGGGTGTGCGGGAGCGAAATTAACCCCCAGACCACGGCGGCGTGATCTGTAGTTACGCAGGCGTGGGCGTGAACACGCTCTGTTTTGAGGGACAGGCTGGTACTGATCGTTCGCTGACGTGATTGAATCAGGAGGGTCGGTAAAAATGTGTCGCGGACGTCTTTTATAACGCGCAACGTTAGGTACGCGTTCATAGTTTGCGGCGGATACCACTAACGGACTGGGATGATTCGCGGTTTTTTCAAAATAACTAATCGTAAGTGATTTTACGTACGCCCAGATAGAAGGGATCTCTAGGTCTCTATGGAGATCGACTCTCCGGATGTACCACGGGGCACCGGTCACTTTACGTAAAACACGATTTTGGAGAACCTGCAGCTTATCAAAGTTATCTTTGGACATATGCGCAAAAACGGGGCAGCTATATGTCATCACGGGACGGATACACGTCTTATACAAAGTGAGCTTGTGTCTGAGGGACATCTTACTCTTATGACAAAGCAACGGATGGAGGCGACCCAAGACCATAGCGGCTTTGTTTCGCACTCTGTCTATAAGTGAATTGAACTTTAAATGTCTATCTAATGTAACACCGAGATATTTGACCTCTTAGACCCAAGGGATATCGATTCCGTATAGCCTGATGGGCTCAAATTTATTAGCGCGTTTCGTGGGATCGAAGAGTATTGCGGCACTCTTATCGGGATTAACTTCTATGCGCCATCGATGAAACCATTCACCGAGAGTATGAGCGGCTTTTTCGGTGCGCTTCTTAAGAAAGTCCGACCGCCAGCCGGAAGTGTAAATAACGGTATCGTCAGCGTAACAACCTACCTCGAACCCCCTGAGACCGAGGTAGGTCACTGTATGAAAGTATGTAGCCCTGTGGCACACCTGAGCGTATCGGGTGGGGCAGCGATAGTTCACCATCCACTCTGAAGCGGAATGTCCTATCAGTTAGATAATCGCGGATAATATGAATTAACCTATCGGGTACGCGGGATTTATATAATTTATGGATGAGCCCTCCGTGCCAGACCTTATTGAAGGCCTTGGCGATATCGAAGAAGACTGCAATTGTACGTTTCGGTTTACGTTTTGGATCGGCGTTAAATTTAGAGAAAATGTACTCCGTGAGGCGGTGTACTTGATTCGTGCAAGAGTGTTCGGCGCGAAATCCGAACTGCTCAGGTGGTATTAATTTTAAATCTGTAATCGAGAACTGGAGGCGGTTCAGAAGGAGCTAACCTAACCTAACTTAGGAATTTGAAACGTTGAAAGGTTTACTGTTATCTGTTTCGGCTAGATGAAATTTTTCAAGCGAACGAAGTTTCCTTTGCTGTTAGTCGATTTAATATAAAACAATATTATTGAATGATATTACTAAAATAATAATAACTCATAAAATGAAATTCATTGAATAAAGACATGAATTTAATTGTGTAAGTACTTAAATCATAATTAGAATACCTATATCATTATGTTTATTATAAAACTAACGAAAATATACCGGTAATAAGAAGAATATCCCTCGAGATTGACTAGCAACATAAACTTTTTTTCAGGGAAACAAGAAAATTCAGCAACTCGGTTTTTATTGAAGTTATAGTTTTTTTGGCGCATTAGGAATAAAATAATGACAGTAAATTTTACGATGCGCGCGCACACCGTCACGAAAAATCGACACCCTGAATTTATTACGATGCACCCTAAAGTTTGCTATAGCCAACATTTTGTTTGTTTGTATCTCTTTTTATTCAAACTTTCATTGTATTTTTCACCTTTTTTCTATTGTTAGTGTAGTTTTTTCTACAAACGTAGAATAAGGCGAAAGATAAAATTTTAAAATAAAATATTTTTATCTTGTTACGTCAAAGAAGTGTAACTTCTAACGCGTATACATAAGTACATTCACACTTTTTTTTCATCATATTGTGAACTGTCTTGCAAATAAGTTGTTATTTCTTTCTAACCTACAATTAATTTTAATTTCTTGTCTTATTATATTGATTTCTTTTTATCATTTCACCTTTACATTATGTTATTTTATTTATTTTTTACCAGTGTAATGAAAAGTAAATACGAAGAATCATGAACGGAATCTCAGATCATACGAATGGAAATGGCATGAATATGGAACCGCCTTCGACGAACAACAGTAATAAATCTTATAAAAATATATTCGACAACGATGAAGAAGCGAAACAAACTGTGTAAGTGCAGAAGAATGCACTTAGGTTATAAATATTTATAAACTAACATTACGATAACAGCAAATTTAATAAATTATATTTTTATTTCTTACTGTTATCATTTTATTTTCATATTATCTTACATAACATATAGATACCTAACTACATCTGATGTATGAATGGGTATTATGTTTTTTAAACAATATCTATGCATATAATAAGAATCTAAATCTATCGTGTTTGTACTCTTTCGATTTTCGTGAAATAAATATTCTAGGTGTCTAAAAATAAGTAATAGAAATACATTTCAATTATTTTTAGACATGTCTGTCTGTCTGTTTGTATGACCACGCATCACTGCTAAAGTACTGAGTTCTCAATAAAACCTCAGTAAGAGAATCATAAAGCATATCCTCAGAAGTAACTATATTGTTTTATTAAAATCGGTCCACTCTATCAAAAGTTCTTGTAATTTGAATGACGAGTTAATAAGAGAGAAATAAGAATGAGTTAAGTACTAGAGAAGAGTAGTAAATTATACTAATATTATAAAGCTGGAGGGTTTGTTTATTTAGTAGATTGAACGCGCTAATCGCTGGAACTATTGGACTGATTTAAAAAATTCTTTCAGTGCTAGATAGTTCATTTCTCAAAGAAGGCTATAGGTTATATTTCATCACGCCAAGAACCTATAGGAGCGGAGCACCAATGAAGAATGTTTCCAAATCGTTTTTTTTTTCTTCATAGAGTTTCCACTGCGTGTTAGCGTTAGCCTAAAGTTACTATTCCACGCGAACGAAGTCGTGGGCAGAAGCTAGTACTATATGTTGTTGATTACCTTAAGCAATTTTTTCGACGACGCTTTGATTATGACTTATTCGACGAATTTATTGTATTGAATATCGATCTAATTTGCAAATCCGGTAATATTTGCAGAGTTATTGTTATGTAAACAGACAATATACATTTGAGTACTATGTATGGACTATGCAGTAAGAGAAAAGCATGGATTATTATTAACGCATGACCTGCTGATCTTATCAGCTGATCTTAAAATACAATGTGACCTTCTATGGTAACATGCTAAACATAGAGGACAATTAGCTGCCCGAAAACAGTTAATGGCAACACATTTTTAACTTGAGAGTGGAAATTACTTTGGGCTCCCATTCAAAATCTGCGATACAGTACCACCCAGTTGTATTGCAGCACTTAGCTGAATAAGGGTGCCATTGTTGGACATATTATAATAAGCTATGTATTTTTTTTTATTGTAGCACGCCAAAGTGACTGCACTATGCCTGATGGTAAGCACAGTACAATCCAAAAATAATAGCAACCACCGATTGACACACAGTCCATCGCCGGTCGCCACTATCATGCCGGCCTGTAATAAGCTGGATATGTACAGGCTGATCCCGAAACGCGACCCGTAGAAGCGAATCACTATTACGGGCTTTTTCGCCATATGCATGGTGGTTGCGACCCAGTCGGGCTGTAAAACCCAACCACCCCGCTTTCGCCATTGCCTCGTTCGTTATTCAGCTGGGTACACCACATGCAGGTGAGGTTGGCTTGGGTGTCTCAAGTCTTATGATGTTATTCGACACCCCTTACACCCCATCATATGTATATGTTTAACTTGTTGTTTGTAATGCTATCCAGCAAGAAACACATTTTCTTTCTGCTTTCTTCTCCGTATTATGATTGCATCAAGATATTTTCTCACCGAAAACTTCAACACATTGCAAGGTTCAAAGCTGTGTAGCTATCAACGATCGAGTAAGTCACAATGCAAGGTTTTCAAGTCAAAAGGTTGATTTTATAGGATGGATCAATACGTGAACAATAGTGATGGCTGGAATTAAAACTCTCTCTGTGCATCTACTAAAAACAATTATAATATTAATTTATTTTTATAAATACTTACATTAAAAGATAAACTTCAACTGAGTTCCTTGCCGTCCTTCTCGATGTCTAGGTTGTTTTTCGAACCGTGGGTAGCGTAGTTTTTGCGTACATATGCAACATATTAGGGCCTAAATGGAATAAAGATTTTTTTATTTTGAATTTATTGGCATGATTAAATGAGGTACGTCCTTTATTTGCGAAGATTTTTCTTTTGGGAGAGCTCTGCATTATTTTTTTGTAGATTTTGTAGACACATTGAAAGACGATATTCTCCTATAGATATTTGTTAATTATTTAAAAAAAACATGAAGCATAGAATTATTCAACAGATATCCTGATGGCACCGTTCGGCTGCGCAATCCTAACATCGAGCTTATGGATCAGGATATCTTGTACCATTTGGCGCTTGGCAGTGGCTCTCATGACTTGGTCGAAATGTTTGGCGATGTCAAGGTATTAAAGATTTTTTGTAATTAATACAAATATATATATATATATATATATACTAGCTGACCCGTGCAACTTCGTTTGCACCAAATTGGTTATCACGGGAAAAAATTGTTTCTTTTTTTTATCGTAGCACGGCAAAATGCCTGCACTATGCCTGATGGTAAGCACAGTACAATCCAAAAACAATAGCGACCACCGAGTGACACACTATCCATCGCTGGTCGCCACTATCATGCCGGCCTACAAAAAGCTGGATATGCACAGGCTGATCCCGAAACGCGACGCGCAGAAGCGAATCACTATTACGGATTTTTTCGTCATGTACATGGTGGTTGTAACCCAGTCAGGCTGTAAAGACCTACCACCCCGCAAATAAAACTGATACCCTATTGCAGCCACAACTACCGTTTCCAATTGTGAATCCAAACTATCCACGGATTCACTTAAACATATACCCAGATTACATTTATTCATTTTTTAAATAAACCTAGTACCCATTCGTAGCGTCATCTACCAGGATCAATTAAAATAAAAACTAACCTACATAAAACTGAATAAACATCTCTACCACTTACTTTATCATAACTATCTTCGACTTGTATTAAAACCTTTTTATACTCCATTGTATTAAAGAAAAATATATGAACACCGTATCGAAGCGTCAAACATCCCGCCGAAAACGTCAAATGTCACTTGCTTGAAACTATTGTCTAAGAGTTATTAACTGTTTCAAAAACGTATTTGAAATATATTTCCAATATATTTTTATAAATAATCTCTGTACCACTCACAACATAGTACCTATCACCTTCAAACCAAGCCAGTTTTATACATCAGGTTCAATCCCTCGGTAAGGATCCCTTGAGTGCGTTGCTTGCGCGATACGGTGACACACAAATATACATCACTGTTACAACACTACACGATCACCCCCACACACGTGAAACACATGAAACACTGAATGATGATGAATGAAACATGTTACACATGAAAGTGGAAGGGTTTACTTTTTTCCTTATCGAACTAAAAAACTCTCAATTTTCCGATAATAAATATATGCAGGAGTTGTTGAGGCGTGTATGCTTGGTATACATATACGTTTCAATAACTCATACATATATGAATAGTTAGCTAGATTAGTTAAGATAGGTCGCGATTTTGCATGCAACAGGCAACAGCCAAGCCGAGGTGTGCCGTGTACCCTTGAACTGGTTGCCTAAATAAAATCGGCTGAGTGCCTTAAGCGCTCGTCTTAGTAGTCCGGTAACTTATATACGTATATAAGTTATTGAAACATGCATGTGTACCAAGCATGCGTGCCTCAACAACTTCTATATGTATTTTGTGTAGGAAAAAATCCTCTAAACTATGTAGGATAGGATAACGAAAAATAAGGGTAGAACTCTTGTGTCACTGTATCGCGTGAGCAGCGTACTCAAGGGCTCCACGCCCAGGGAACAGATCTAGGCTTGAGCCGTTGCCGAGAAGGGCCTAATTTGGTGTACGGGAGCGAAATTTAGTCCCAGACCACGGCGGTGTGATCTGCGGTTATGCGGGCGTGGGTGAGAACACGCTCTGTTTGAAGAGACAGGCTGGTACTGATCGTTCGCTGACGTGATTGAATCAGGAGGGTCGGTAAAAATGTGTCGCGGTCGTCTTCTATACTGCGCAGCGTTGGGTACGGGTTCATCGTTCGCGGCGGATACCACTAACGGGCTGGGATGATTCGCGGCTTTTTCGAAATAACTACC
The DNA here is from genome assembly GCA_014332785.1 of Antheraea mylitta. Taxonomy (NCBI): domain Eukaryota; kingdom Metazoa; phylum Arthropoda; class Insecta; order Lepidoptera; family Saturniidae; genus Antheraea; species Antheraea mylitta. Next base: position 3,450,044 of record JACEII010000045.1, read on the forward strand.
TGTAAGTGATTTTATATACGCTCAGACAGAAAGCATCTCCAGGTCCTGTGGAGATCCTTATTCCGGACGTACCATGGGGCACCGGTGATTTTACGTAGGGCTCAGTTCTGGAGAACCTGCAACTTTTGAATACGATTTTGCGCATGTGCAAAGACCGAACAACTGTACGTCATAATCGGACGGATGCAAGTTTTGTATAAAGTAAGTTTGTTTGGGGGATATTTTACTCTTATGACAAAGCAAATAATAGAAACGACCTAAGACCATACGGCTTTGTTTCGCACTCTTTCTGTGTGTGAATCGAAATTTAAGTGTTTATCTAAAGTAACATCAAGATATTTCACCTCGCCGGCCCAAGGTATTTCGGCTTTGTATAGCCTGATGGTCGACGACGCATATATTTGAGATGGCGTCAATCCCAA
>JACEII010000045.1:3450475-3470265 GCA_014332785.1 Antheraea mylitta
AACCAGGTATTCTAAAATTCTTGTTCTTTTAACGTTGCCGGCTCTTGTACTAAGGTGTCGCAAAAAAGTCTAGTTACGTTAACTGCAAATTTTTGTTTTTCGTTATTCTGGAGAACTCATTGCGTTTTATGGGACAAAGAGTATCCTGGATGTAGTCTTCTAATATTAGTTATCACCGTGTCAAATTTCGTTAAAATTGGTTCAGTACTTTCAGAGTAATTCGGGTTTATATTCTAGACTTTAATCCTTTATCCTGGAGAACCCTTTGCGTTTTATGAGACAAAAGTATATTTGATGTAATCTCGTAATATTAGTTATCACTATGTCAAGTTTCATCAAGATTGGTTCAGTACTTTCAGAGTGATGCGTGTGCATAGGGACAGACAGACAGACAGACAGACAGACAGACAGACAAAAATTGTAAAAAGATTATTTTTGGCTTCTATATCGATAACATAGTCTACACTGATTAAAATTTTCAAAAAATATTTAATGTACAGATTTCGACTTGTTACAGTTTTATTATAGTATAGATATATATATATATATATTATTTTATTCTGCAGACTCTTGGTCCGCACCTTTTTTTTGCTTACATGTACTATTTTGTATACGTAAAAATCGTATCCGTGAGCGTTTTTTTTATTTTTATTAGTAATTCATTAAATATTAACTGTTCAAATATTATTAACTATTTTTGGTTTAATGACGTTATTGTTTTTATAGCGCTTGCATGTCCATTCATTATGGCGATTTTTAGGTTGTAATCCACTATATACAAATAATTTCCTTAACCAATTATGATGATATATAGTGTAAATTATTCATAACTCCTAGTTGTGTCATCTAGTAGGTAATAAGAAAAAGTGTGAAACTATATCCTTCAATCGTTGTTTCTGCGTACGTATCAACACTTATTGTATGACAAATATAGTTTTTAGTATAATAATTTCAGTCTTTATAATCTCACCATACGATAGTAGAATTTAATTTAGCTATATCACGATCTTCTCAAAGTAACCTTTTTTAGCCTTGTATTTTGGGATCGACCAGTATCAATTAGTGAAGTCACATTGGCCCGATGTAAAGCTGGCTCATGTCTCGACGGAACAGTTATTATTTCATTATATTGGGGTCAAATAGAGTAATTGTGTCAAGCTGAAATGTTATTTTTTACAGTTTCACCTGATGTTAAGTGACGTGAAGCCTAAGGCAGTAACACTTTAAGGAGGTGACTCACTCTTATGTGCTGCTGTCCGTAGATACTTAGATGTGATCATCAACAGATTTTATCTTCAGAATAGCTATATATAAAAAGGCAAAGAGAAATAGCTAAGTACATCTTCCTTCTCGGTTTCTCAACCGACTCTCTTTAGTTTTTTTGTGTTTAGTAGCTATTGATCTTTAATGGTATCAATAAAAAAAAATGGAAATAATTCGTTTTTTCCCTTAATTATCAGATCTGATAAATTGATTAATTATGGTCGGATTTCCACCACACGGCGATAACTATTTATAATAAATCTATAATCATTCCTTTACCCAAATCTCATCGTGGGACTCGAACCTATGTAGATGCACTGTCCAATTATACCACCATTATCGCTTCAAATATTCTTATCTAAGATATAATTTTGTTTTATTGATCTCATATTTGTTGCTATTTAGTTCGTCTGTATGGGAGGAACTCCGAAACGGATGGAACAGTTCGCCTACACCATTATGGCCGAAATAGGACACAAGCTGCCCTGTGGAACAACCCTGCAAGACATTAGCCATTTCTCGTACAGATATTCAATGTACAAAGTTGGACCAGTTCTATCTATAAGTGTAAGTAGTTTCTTCGTTGGAACGTGATTTTCAAACTTTTTTGAAGTGTATTTAGAATGGCTATCCTACTTTATTCATATCATTTTTCGAATTATATAATATATAAGCTGCGAATTCTACATGCGAATTACTTAGAAACCTAAGGTCGTCTCTGCCAGTCTAAAGCCTTGAATTGCACCACTGCACTGCGTTGCTGTAAACAATTGCTAGATTACTAATAGAATTGATTGTAGCAGACCTTAACTGAACACAAAAGCAGAGGTAGAAAGCCTTCAACAACACTACTCGTATAATTTTATATACGTCACAAAGGTTTTACATACACTTTGTACTACTAACCAAATGGTGATGTTGTTTACATGCCGTTATTTAAATTATTCCAATGAAAGATAATCATTATAATAAATCTAAAAACTAGAATAGTAAATTAGAGCAAAAATCATAGGCCACGGTTAGGTACCGTTTCTTATCGTTTTTTTATTTATACATAAAATTGTATAATACGACAGAATAAGATATGTCATAAATGTTTGAAGAGTTAAACAAATAATTTAATAATTTCGTAATGTTGTAACTAAATTCAATTGAACAAAATCATTATTCGATGCAAAAAGAGATAATAAGCATTATTCAGATATAAAGGAACGTGTAGTTCAATAGTTTTAATTGATCCGTACGATCAGTACCAGCTTGTCTCTCCAAACAGCGCGTCCTTACGCCTACTCCTGTGTAACCACAGATCACGTCGCCGTGGTCTGGGGGTAAATTTCGCTCCCGCACACCAGACTACGCACCCCTCGGCAGCGGATCAAGCCTAGCCAAATAAATATTGCTGACGTAATCACCATCCAGACCACCAAACCCTATGTAATCAAAAATAAGCAAATCCTCCCTTAACCGCCCCTCCCCCATCAGTGCTTACGTAATACTTGAATGACTCCTAGAACAAATGGATGTTGTCACCGTTGGCATAGCTAGTGAATGAATATTATTGACAATGTATACATTAAATTAAATTAATAACTTCGATCAATCAATGTTCTATTACATCACAGTAAAAATACAGTTGAGTTTTCAATTGAACCGAATTAAAAGTTATTCACGGACCTAATTGATGTATAGAATACAATAAATTCACATTGGAAATATTGGGAGGTATCTATTTAAACCGCATTAAGTTAAGGGGAAAGAATACAATTTGCGTTAAAAAAGAGAGACTGATTCAAACGAATACATATTTAAAATTGTCTTAATATGAATAAATTTAAATTAATAAAACTGAATATGATGGATGGTGGATACAAGAATTAAGATGGAATATAATGAAATTGAATAAGTAAACTGAATAATTACTATTATATCATTCAATAATTATATTATAAAATCAATGAGGAATTACATTTTCGATTACCTACGTTTAAACCCCTTTTCAGATACTAGAAAGTCGAATTAATAATTGATAAACGAGTAAATAACCTCATCCAAATGTCTGTCTGTAATCTCTTTATTACCTGTACACGGCTGATTTGATTCGATTTCAAAGAAATTTAGCACAGATATAGCTTGGGACCTAGAGAGTGACATATGCTAATTTTATCCTGAAATATAACGAAAAACGTACTATCTTGGTAAAAGCAAATATTAAAAAAAAATGAAATTTATTAAAGAGCATGTTGGTTGAAGGAATGTAGAAATTAATCACGATCTATATTAGGTACATGTTCGAACGACAATTTTTTTATGTACATATATATGTACTGCAAAATAAATTAGTCGACGACAACACGTTCAATTGAAAGTAATTTATTAAAACTGTTCATTATTGTTTATTAAAAGACCGTATTGTTTTTGATATTATAATTTGAATACATTTATGTGGCGATTAATTATATAGACCAAGACAATATTCCCTAATTAATTGTACAAAGTAATTTTTATTACAGAAACCGTATCTGTAATTTTTAAAGTAGTAAAACATTATAAGTAAGACTTTTATTTCGGGAACTAGAAAGTCCAGACTGTTATGCAAGGAATTCCTGTTCGTGACATATCATTTTATACTCAATTCGTTAATTCGAATTATTATGTAGTCCGGTGAAGTTGTTAAGATCTTGCTAGGTCAATAGCGTAGTCAGTTCGACAAAAATAATCGATTTATTTTTACAATAGGTATTACACATAACTAGTTTTTGTTCACGGCTATACTTTTTTTAATGTAGATTTTGAAAATAAAATATAACCCACTGCTAATAAAGGTATTTATTAGTAAAATTATTATTAAAATCGATTAAGTATTTTTTAGTGTTTTTCTATTGTAGTCTTGTGTAGTCCGGTGAAGCTGTTAAGACCTTCCTGGGTCAACAGTGTAGTCATTTCGAAAAAAAGGGTTTTTCTATTATAAAGTAAAAAAATCTTTTTGTAAATATTGGGTATTTTATTTTGGACACGAATTGGTATCGTTTATATTTTCCCGCATTCCTTAGATATTTTATCTTTCATTTAATTTTATGATTTATATCCCACTGGGAACTTAGCTAATATACTTAAGCCTAATATCTAAATGATTGGTGTTTAAGTTATTCATAAATTTAATAATTATTCATTAATTAACTTTAATTTTAAATTACTCTTATACATTATAAATAACAACTCTAACTCAGTATACACAGTTGTAGCTGTAGTCAGATTTTTTAAAGACAATTACCATGATTATATGTTTTACAAAATAAAAATTTGTGTAAGTTATTGTTCCTTATATTATAAACCAGTATAGATGTGAGTTTTTTGAGATTAGAGCTTAATTATTATTTGTTATCAAATAATTACAAAAAACCGTTAACGCATAATCGTAAACATTAGAATTAAAAACAACACAAGTGACGCAGTAATGTAAGCAGTTACGTAAGTTGTTAGGTAAAGATGATGAAATGATAATAATATCGCAAATTCAAACGTTGATGAATAATCTGTAAACTAAGAATAATTAAGAGGCTAATTAATTAATTTTTATAAACTTACCATAGCTTGTATGCATTATTTTAACAATTCATATAACACTAGCCTCTGGCCGCGACTTCGTTCACGTGGAATAGTTATTTTGTGCTAACTAACACGCATCGGAATATCTCAAAAGGAAAACAAAAAAACCATTTTGAAACATTCGTCATAGGTTCTCCGTTCCTATTAGTCTTAGCGTGATGTTATATAGCCTATAACCTTTCTCGATAAATGAGCTATATAACACTGAAATTTTCAATTCGGTCTAGTGGTTCCTGAGATATCCCTACAACGTCACAAATTCACAACGTCACAAACTTTACTTCTTTATATTTAATATAGATTGACAAAACGCGGTCAAATACTGGGATCAAACCAGCGATAATATGGCTCCATAGTAGAGCTTATTAGTACTGCAAGTACAGCAATAAGTACGAATTACATTTTTTAAATGAATAACTCTTATCTAGTCGAATATTGTCAAATTTCTAAAGAATAGAACTTTATGAAAGAAAAAAAAAACTGTTATTTTCTAATTTTCATATATGCCTTTGTTTGCTTTTTCATACTAATTGTTTACTAATACAAAAATTTCTATGAGCAATAACAGAGAATCTATTAATCACTCTTATCTGTAATAGTTACTATGTACAACCATAAATCATAATATTAACATAGAAGATTGTATACATGCTAATTGTCAACTGTATGTAGTTTATTGATGGCGTTTGATCTCTATTAAGGTTAATTTCTTTGTTTATTACATTTTCAGCATGGAATGGGAATACCGTCAGTCGGTATTTTACTTCATGAGGTGATTAAACTGATGTATCATGCAAAGGTACGCGATCCGGTGTTTTTCCGAATTGGAACATGTGGCGGGATCGGGTACGAAGGTGGTACTGTGATAATATCAGAAGAGGCTGTAGATGGGGCAATGAAGAATGTTCTCGAATTGGTATGTTATTTTAATAAATTGCTCATATTGATCAGCTATTATAAGCTTCACGCATTCTATATACAAATATGTAACTTATTAGTCTACTGTACTATTAACTAAATATGTTTCATTGTATTGATAGAAAAATAGAATACGGGCTGTTACACAGTATTATATTATTAACGCGTTCAAAGTCGTAGTCATAGTTACAAAGCAGGAAATTATACTGTATAGGAGTATACGATCTATAAATAATATTGTATTTGCGCATATTATTATTCCTTATAAGTTTTCTTTGGCTCTTTTTAGTATTCTAATGTTGAATTGAGTAAAGTTGAGATTGTTTTGAAAATAAATATTGCATTAATCTAATATATTACATAAAATAAATGTATCCATGCATTATATTTCACTTAAATGCATTTTTGTTAAATTTGGAGTATTTATAACGTTTAGAAATACAGTTAGATAATCTGAACGGTGCTTTTTTCTAATGCTCGCTTAGTTGTCATTTTCAATATCATTGTTTTCAAGTTGAAAAACTTTTATAAAGCGACTACATACATTATATGTATACTAGTGGGCCGGGCGGACGTTGTCCTGCCTTGATAATGGAAAAAAACTTAAAATTCAACAGCAGCGCCAAGTACCGGTTCCAATTGAATCTAAATTATTCTCAGATCCACTGGAACACGCACACAAAATTTCATCAAGATCGGTCCAGCCGTTTAGGAGGATTCCAGTGACATACACACGTACATAAGAAATTTATATATAATGATGTACTAGTACTTATACTTGTAAGCAAATCTTCATCTAGGTTCTTGTTTAATATATTTGGCCACATTGTCGTTTAATATAAAGCTAAATTGTTTTAAAACGCTAAAACTTGAAAAAAATACTACTACTAAGACTTTTCATCACAGCTTCTTCTTTTTCTTGTTTTGGCTCCGCAGAAGCACTTGCCAGTCAGTGTCAATATTTTCTTTCAATGGACGTTATAGTACAATAATATTACAAGCGTCGTGTGATCATTTCAATATTCTAACAAGATTGTGGATCCCTTGTTAGAAGTTTCAGAGAGTTTTTGTAACATCTTAGAATTTCATGCTCCGTGGTATTATTTTCCATTCACTTCACTTATGCACAATAAACTAACTATATTACGTAAAACACTACCAACTTTACAAAATATAGAGTCAAATAACACAAGATTATGAATAAAATATAAAATCCATTACATGACAGATTAAGATCCCCCAAAAACTCCAACATCACAGCTTTTGAATTGGTTTCGTACTTTTCGTACACGGAATATTTAGTAATGAAGAGCATCTCACATTAGAAACAATCAATAAATATTCTTTTTAGACGGTGCTAGGTAAAAATATTCAACGACCTGCCAAGCTGGACAAGCGTTTGGTGCGTGAATTAAAAGCGCTTGCGGATCCTGAGGATCCTTACGATACTGTAACTGGAAAAACTATGTGCACGTATGACTTCTACGAGGGTGAGTATTCACTATTTGTAACCTGCTATGTAATATTTTTGATGTTTAATATATTTAAAGCACAAGTACCTGGGTGTCCGTGCCTAGCTCGGTTCGTTAAAAAATATATTTAAATTAAAATAAACTGTAAGGTTTACCTCACAAAATTAGCATTTTTTCACATTAAAAAAAAATTAAAAAAAGATATCTCTCTTATAATTATAAAAATGAAATTATATATTTAATTAAAATAAATTGTAAAAGGCAAACCTGCCTTACAAAATTATCTTTTTAAAAAAATATATAGACTCGGGTTTGAACTGGGGTTATACGGATATTCGAAGCAACCAATTTCCATCTGAGGTATTTTTGTTTTCACAGCGGCGGCGAAATTTACCTTCATATTCTAGCTATATTTTTTCATTGCTTGAAATCTCAGTTAAAAAGTTTTCTATGAATAAATCTAGCTACCATACATCTAGCTAGATTTTATCGTCCCCGAAACCACCTACATACTAAGTTTCACGGAAATAGATGACGCCGTTTCCGAGATCCTGAATATATACAAATATAAAAGTATACAACAATTGCTCGTTTAAAGGTATTAGATAGATTAGATAAATAGATATATTAGATAGACCCACAATAAGGATATTCGGAGTTTACATTTTAAAAAGCGCTTTAGCGGTGTCATTTTACAAGTTATTTTAGGAAGTGGCAAATGAACTTATCACTCCCATTAAATGATCATTCTATATTTTGTCACTAATAGGTCGTTTTATGGCCTAAATTAGAACGTTTCGTATGGCCAAATCAATACGCAATAGTGCCAAACATTGTTATTTTCTGATATAAGAAAGGTGAACTTGCACATGCATGTTTTAGCTATAAGAAGTATTTATTGTCAACAAAGATCGTTAGAAGCTTGGTTATATCATACGGCAATCAACACAGGGTCATGTATAAGAACAGCTATATAATATCATTCTTGCTTATATGATGTATGATTACTTCTGATAGCGAATTGTCGTGACCTTTGCCACATTTATCCGTAACATATTGACATATTCGTTGATATTTTTTGTTAATTATTTGATAGTAAATTAAAAGGTCATAAAAATAATACCCAATAATAATATTTAGAACTAGCTGTGCCCGCGACTTTATCCGCGTGGAACCTTATATGAAAACAGTGATTAATAAAGTCATCTGAATGTATTAAGTCCATTTACTTACCTACTCTTCACTCGTACTTACGCGACGCATCGTCATTACAGTTACAATAAGTTTTAATATAAAGAACCGATTTTAATGAAACAAAAATTAAGTTATTCTCGTAGATATGCTTTATAATTTTCTCGTTGTTATTTTATCGTGAACCAAGTACTTTAGCACTGATGCGTGTTCATACACAGAGACAGACATTTCTAAAAATGATACGTATTTTATTACTCATTAGATATCTAGACCTGCAACAATTTTTTTCACGAAAATCGAAAAAGTAGAGACTCGTTAGATGTGCATTCTTATTATATTTATATATTAAAATCAAGTGTTTAATGGTCATACGTGTTTGAGTTGTTAATATATAAAAAAACTGCTGACGAAACGTTATTACGTGACTATATACATGTCTGGCGTGAAAATAATATGTTGAGAAATTTAAAATATGCGATAGCCGGTAAGGGTAAAATGATCCTTTGTATAATATTATACTTTAATACCTCCAAAAATAGAACAAAAATCATGTTTCGGAATTTAATAAGAAGGATTTTTTATATGCAAACATATTAGATATTTTGACGTTAGCCTCGGATATGTTACCTATATGAATGTACTACTTTTAAGTGCTACAGATTTTTTACTTGTGCCCTATGGAAATTAGTACATTATTAATATAACAGAGAATTGACAGACATATTGTAATAAATATATTCATAAATTACCGAACATATGTAAGCTCTTCTTGAGTTAGCTCTGCATTTATTGGAGTAATTCTTTTTCAATTGATTTTGTAATCGATAGGATAAAGGTTGTATGTTAGAGTATGATTAAAATATTGATTGAGTGAGATAGAATATAGAAGGCAGATTCTCACAAATATTAACAAATTTGACAGGATGACACTGAGAGTTATACAGTTGCCATTTTATTTTATTACATTGTCATATACAAAAAGAAATAATAATTATCATACTGTATATGAAGGATTTGGCTACATTTTATTATAAATGTAATAATTGGCAGTATTTTTAAACGTTGATTAATTAAAGGGGCAAACAATAATATATTTTGCTCTTCGTTTAATTTATTTCAATCAGGACTATCTATTTAGGACAGGGTCGTCTGGACGGCGCATTTTGCGATTTCACGGAAGCCGATAAGATGGAATACTTAGAGAGTATTCATAAAGCTGGTGTCGTGAACATCGAGATGGAATCGTTAGCGTTCGCGGCTCTCACGCATCATGCAGGCATCAAGGCAGCTGTTGTATGTGTCACACTACTGGATAGACTGAAAGGAGATCAGGTAAATGTATAAGAATAGTTGATTTTTGTAAGCATAATTCTCTATTCATTTGGATTACAATAATTTGGATAATTTTAGTTTTCGTGGTTAGTATACCGTTTTCGAGCGTTTTTAAGTAGATTCCATACTGTCTCTTATATTTCTACTGTGATATAAGTGTTAAATAAATAAATATAAAGCCAATTTCACACACAGCCATTTAATTTCAAACTAAGCATAGCTTGTATTTTGCTAACTAAACGGTTGGTATGCCACATATTTCATATGCCACAAACAATTGGCAATTATTTTTGTCACACAAAAGTCGAGTTAATAATGGTCTGCATCTAATTCCAAACTAAGCATGGCTTGTTTTTGCTACCTAAACAGTTGGTATGCAATGATATTATAGTTTTGTAATATGATTGGTTTGTATGCCATATAATTAATATGCCACAAACAATTGGCATTTATTTTTGTCTCAAAAAAGTCGAGTTAATAATGGTCTGCATCTAATTCCAAACTAAGCATGGCTTTTTTTTGCTACCTAAACAGTTGGTATGCAATGATATTATAGTTTTGTAATATGATTGGTTGGTATGCCATATATTTAATATGCCACAAACAATTGGCATTTATTTTTGTCACAAAAAAGTCGAGTTAATAATGGTCTGCATCTAATTCCAAACTAAGCATAGCTTGTATTTTGCTGACTAATCGGTTGGTATGCCATATATTTAATATGCCAAACAACCACCTGTGACAATTCTGACTGATGAAGAATGATAAAGAGTAATTGACGATTTTGTCTAACAATAAATAAGAAACCAGCATATAATTACTTACATGATTATAATTAGGCACATACGTAAAATATGGGATAAAATTATAGGAAATGGTTTAAGATGATAATGAATTAAAAATTAATCGGGTAAATACAAATATTGAATTGATTTAAGGTACTTGCTCCAAAGGAGGTGTTGGATGAGTGGCAACAACGCCCGACGAAACTCGTCTGTCGATATATCAAGAGGTGATTATTTAAACAATATTGAATTATATTACATAAAATATATTAAAATTATCTAATCTATCTAATACCTTTAAACGAGCAATTCTTGTATATTTTTATATTGTTATATATTCAGGATCTCGGAAACGGCGTCATCTATTTCTGTGAAACTTAGTATGTAGGTAGTTTCGGGAACGATAAATCGATCTAGCTAGATTTTATTCATAGAAAACTTTTTTAGCTGAGATTTCAGGCAATGAAAATATATAGCTAGAATATGAAGGTAAATTTCGCCGCTGATGTCAAAACAAAAAGAACTCAGATGGAAATCAGTTGCTTCAAAAATCCGTGTAACCCCAGTTCGAATCCGAGTGACATCACAAGAGATATCTTTTTTAATAGTTTTTTAAATATAAAAATGCTAATTTTTTAAGGGTTTGCCTAACAATTTATTTTAATTAAAGAAACAATCTTATTATTATAATTATAAGAGAGATATCTTTTTTTGAATATTTTTTTTATGTGAATAAATGCTAATTTTGTGAGGCAAACCTAACAATTTATTTTAATTTAAAAATATTTTTTATAAAACCGAGCTAGGCTCGGTCGCACAGGTACTATTATGTAATAGGTAATAGTACCATCAGATATACATGTGACTTATTTTAACTTTATAATTATTTTAACTTACTTTAACCTTACTAAGCAGATCTTTTATATCTTATTGAAACCTTAACTTACTTCTGAAGCAGTGGAACTCAACCTTTTTTAAACTAGCCACAAACACGTTTGGTGTCGCTGGCCGGAAACTACAAATATTCATTAGGTATTAAATAAAAAAAAGCCTAATTTCAAATTAACAACGTATTAATGTAGTGAAAAATTGTTGTCCAGTAAAACAAGCTTGGTATACCTAACCCTTATATCATAAGGAAAGTATTGCGGTCGGATTTTTTGGAATCCATTTAATTGACTCAATGTGCTCATAGTTTTTCTAATGGACACAAAATTTAAAATAATTGAAAATAAAGTGTAACCAGGTGACACAACTACAAAGACCCGGCGGACCGCAGATTGAGTATATAGTAAATTAAATTTTCAACACATTTTATAACAACACAAATTAATGGCATTAATTATTATATTATATGTACTCCCATATTTAATTTCGATGTGATATTAAATTAAAATTATGTATTTTCGAATAGACAGAGTTATGACAACAGACTTGGTTATTTTATTATGTTTATATGTGTAATATATTTTTGATTACTGTATGTAGATTTTTGATGTATTGGATTATAAATATATTGTGGGCATTTCAGTTATAGATTACGTATAGTTTATGTAATTTTTATTTTTACATATGTTTAATAGGTTTTGCTATTTTAAGTTGAACTGAAAGTGTATCTTGTGCATTTTCTATTACTATTGCAAGGTATGTTTTGGTATATTACCAAGAAGTTTGCTAGTTTTAAATTGATTAAGGGTACATTATACATTTGTTTTTAGTTAGATCGTGATTCTATTATGAGGATCTGATCTGATTCTGATTATATAATTAAACAAATCGGTTAGTACCGGATTCAAACAAAAAATTTTAAAATATTTAAAACCCGATTGCAGTGACACCTACCGTTTCCAATTGTGAACCCAAACTATCCAGGGACTCACGCAAAAATATACCCAGTTGGTATGTGAGATATCTTTTTTAAAATAAGCTTAGAACCCGTTACTTATTAGTGACAGTTTCGTTTACACTAATTTTTCAACTTTGTTGACATCATATTATTGAAGTGAAATTTCTTTACATTCGTTGTGGTTTGAAATCAATGAACAAAAATGCTTAATGATATAGATACAAACACATATATCAATATAATCTTGCCTATTATATTCACACTTCAATTCAGCTGAATGACAACTTATTATAACGTACTGTACTCGTATATGTGCATTATATGGACCGATGACGTCTTCGATTCGGAACCCAACGGTCATTTTTTGTTATCATTTTTTTTTTTTAATGAAGCATAGGGAGATGGTATATAGTTTAAATATTTAGCTAATCTGTTTGCTATTTATAGCACAAAGAAAATTTAACAAAACCAGTCAAAAATGTCATCGACTACAAATTATAGATTTTGTCCGTTATCCTGGAAAACCCTTTGCGTTTTATGGGACAAAAAATATCGTAGATGTAACTTTATGATATCTGTTATCACTGTGTCAAGTTTCGTCAAAATTGGTTCTGTACTTTCAGAGTGATACGTGTTCACATGGACAGACAGACAAAAATTGTAAAAGAATTATTTTTAGCTTCTATATCGATAACAAAGTCTACCCCGATTATAATTTAAAAAATATTTAATGTACAAATTTACAAAGCCAAAGCCCAGTTACCGTTTCATTATAAGTAATAAGTAATAGATTATTTCCGATCAAACCGAACAATCATAAGGCATTGGTTAATTGTGTAATAAAAATATCTTCAGGTATCTTCAGATGAAAGGACGTCTCTCTCTGGACGGGCACGGCTCTATTGCTGTGAAGAGTCCTCGCCGTTTCAAGCTCGTGCAACAAGAATCTGAAAACTACGACTAAACTAAGTAAATACTCAATCATTGAAACGAGGATGAGTGTAACTTGTTTTACAGCCGTACGGGGCCACCTATGCTGTTTCTCTACATCTCGGCTCTATAAAATCTTCATATAATTAATGACTTCATACAATATACAAGGAAAATCATTTTATATATAAAAAGTGGTTTTATCAGCTTTTATACAATTTGGGCCACTGATAACACTTACGAGAATTCCTAGATAAACTAATTATTTCTATGCTAACGATTTTCCGTCGTATCTGCAGACTTCTTATATTGTTGATGAAATGGATTGTTACCGTAGAAATAGAACACATAAAAGGGTATTATGTCGACAACAGCATAGGTTTTTTTTTAAATGATAAATTCATTCTTATAATAGATAACGTATTTTATCTTTTACCTGTGTAAGTTTTATTCTAATGAAGATCAAGCTTATGGAAACTGGCCTAGGTTTTAATTGGTAAGTTTTATATAGTAAACTCGATATATATGACCGAGTTTTTAGTAATTTAAAATATAATTTAAACTGTCGTCTGTTTAAAATAATATATATTATAGTTTTCATTGTTATATATATTATGAATAGTATTTCGTTATAAATATTGTAAGATTGCACGTGTCCCTTTTGTGATGATCTATTATATATTAATCACGTAAACAGGACTGACTCTGTCAAGTTTTTTATTATGTGCGAGATCTAATCGTGGAGTTCCTAACAATGCTAAGAAGATTGTAGAGATTTAAGAGTTGGCAGCAGAAAGCAAAGTTAACTACAAGACTTCTTAAACAGACAAAATTTCTTTTGGCGCTACGCCTAGCCTAAACTCACCCCAGAACGGTTATAATATTAGGGTTTAATCAGTTTTCTTATACTTCATAGGTTTTATTGTGAGCTAGAATAGCCAGATTAGATAGCCATGTAGGCTTAGAAAAAGCCCTACCTATCACCATAGAATTAACCACCATGTAATTCACTATGTATTGTGGGGAAAAGACCCGAGTGATGGCGCTCGTAACGTTTGTAACCGTGCATAGGAAAAAATAAACCTTTATTATACAATTGATTATTATAACTTGACAGATGTTTGTAAGATATTTTGATTTGTATGTTAAGCGTTGTAAATCGTTTCTTTCATGAGATTGCAAAGTGGAAAGGATACGTGTTAATTAGTGATTGTATCCTTTATCTGAGAAATATTCGTTGAAAATCTGTACTAAATATATTTTATAATGTATATCGCACAATATAAAATACGTAGGCCATAAGAATATATTAAGCCGTATTAAATACAGAATTTTAAATAGTTACTGTGGCACTTACTATTTTTGAAATGTTTAAAATACATATATCTTAATCTTCTTAACCGTATGACAACATTTAAAAATATATTAATGGTTAAATCTAACTATTAATCTTTGTTGAATACTTTAAAATATGTAATATCTTTTTATAATATCTATTTGAGTTACAATAATAATACCTACTTATAAGTCTTTTTCTCTTTTCTATTTCGGAGAGTTTTGATTTTAGAGTACATTTGTATTTAATATATAATAGCTTACAAACTATTATACTTTCCGACTTGCTTATGAAGATTCTAGAAGTCGTATTTGTATTCCGATGGTGGAAAGGTTAATTGGCTATTATATAACTGTATGTAGATTTATTGATTAAAATGCAAAACTATACATAAGTCATTTAGCTTTTCCACGGTACACACATAGTCGTGTATACAATGACACGCGCACACACACTTCCATAGAAAATGTAACTACAAAATAAAACTGTTTGATACACTTATTTTTACCATTGGAAGAGGCCAACAGAAAGGGCTTGTAAAATGAACGCAGGTGTTTTAAGGAGCCGCTAATTTTCCTCACCTGTGTAGATAAAAGTGGTCGGCAGATAGCTAATTATCTGGTTCAATAATATTAAGAACAATGCTTAATATGGTATGTTGTTATGAACTATTGCTAAAATTGCTAAGTCGTCTTAATGTAGAAATTGGTAATGTTCAAAGAGTTTTATGAAAGTATCGTCTTGATTCAATTAATTTTAATTATTGATTTTGAAAACTGTTAACTTGTAACTTAAACTTAAACAATATACTACATTGAAAGATTAAGGAATCGACTGGTGATTTATTTTTGTTATCTAACCATTTTGGACTGAAAATATTACTAGTTATTTCTATTGGATGTGCTTCCACAAATAGTTAAATTGTTGTTGTGTAGTAAATACACAAGTGTTGTCAGCATATTACCTAATTAGCTATTAAAAGTTGAACGAAATATTATGTCGTTTAATGTTTGTGTAGTTTCAAATTATATTAATACATATTAGGTAAGTATATTGACATAGTAATAATGTTATACAATTAAATAACGATAGAAACAACGATTAAGATTTATTGGGACCTCTTTTAGTTGTAACACAAAAGTAAAACGTAACTACGGTGATATTATAATATATATACCATACTTAAATAGTAGGAATGAAAGAAACTACTTATTTAGAATTACCCAAACTCCACAGATAAGTATAAATATTAATAAAAATGAATACGATTACGGCATTTACGTAACTGTTTATCTCATGCTGACTGGACAGCGTTATCTGTGTGTTTCATATTATGTTCATTCGATTATGATATATCTAGCAAACTTTATAAAATGAATAGTAATTAACATTACTAAAACGAACTTAATTCTTTGTTGCTGCATATAGAGTATAAGTTAGAATTCATAGAAATACTTTAATATAAGTTTTAAAATTAAGCTAAGTGTAATTAGGTGCAGTAATGTTCTCCATATCCTGTATGTCCATTGTTCAGTAAGTTCAGGTCATTTGAGCAAAACACTGGATGTTACAGATCCAATTTTGGATATGAAGAGATATGTTGTAGACGTTATGTTTTCCAGGCTTATTATTGTTCATTTAATCAACTATCGATTTGTAATAGGCTGCAAAATAAAGTAGAGGAATAAGTAACGATATATTAATACTTCATTTGAATATATCATTAGAAAACATAATCGTATATCACTCAATAGTAAGGGAGCGATTAAATCTATTGTTATAATCGTTATTTATAAGTATTATTAAATTATATACAGCCATTATAATATTTATTTTATATATACCCTTATCAATCCATATTTTTGGTAATATTGTAGTAGATAAAGTTTGTTAAATTGTTTCGTTTATTCCTTGTTATCTCTTTTAGATCTGATAATATAATCGCTTTCATTATTAAATATCAATTAATGGTTTTTTATATTTATTCATGTTTGTTTTGTATATCGTATAAATAATATTTTATTGTCTAACCGAAAATATCAAAATCTCAATATACAGATTGTAATATTTTATTGTTTTGTTGTTCAATTGTGTTTATAACATGGACCAGAATGAGAATAATATTGTGGGCAATAACATAATAATATCCAAAATTAAAACTGAACAGAATGTTCAACATGAAAAAGTGCAAGATTTTTTTTACTTATATACAACAAATATCTAGGTAAAGAAAATGTATTTAAGTTGCACAAAATGCTTTAATGAAAAGTTATGTGCTAATTTATTATATTAATCATTTCATAGAAGAGAGAAGTGTACAACTGTATAACTCATTATGTATTGGGAATTGAAAACATATGTATTCGAAAATTATTACAAGTTTATTGAATAACTACCTACCCTATATTACCATAGAAACGTACATTTTATAACACACATTTTTCTAAATTATTGCCACTATATTAAATTTCACTAATTCATACAATAATTGCGATTATGTATCGCTCTGTGGTATAGTCTGCCATTTTAAGTAATAGTTATTTGGAATTAAATTTTAAAAACAATAATGCCTATATTTCTCATTTTCATTATGAAAACACTTTATTAAAACTTATAAATAAAAACGGGCTTTTATGCTTGCTCATTATGAAGAAGCAGCAGGTATTGTTCCATTTTTGCTTTGTTAAAAATAAGCAAGATATTTTTTAAAAGCAGGAAACAATGTAACAATCTTATCTATGAAATTAAAGGATGAAAACTAGAACAATTAATTTATAACTGTTTCATTGTATTCATTCAGTCTTACTAATAAATATTGAGCTGTTATAATGTACTTTATTCGTTATTTATTTTATACATAATTGTGGTACCTATTTTAAGTACTTAAATAAATGAGCAATTCACAACGAGTAATTTTATTATGACTTTATGGAAACTGAAGTCGCTTTCAAACTTTGTAGAATGATTTAAGCATTCTATAACTATCTGAGCTGTAGGAACTTCATAAGCGCATCATATATGAGACGAGGACTAGCGTCACTGTCGGCCGTGTACCTGACTCCTCTTAAAGCTCCATCTTCATTTCTTACTACCCCATATTCCCCTACAATAAATCCATCCGATGTTCTCTCTTCAACTCTGTATTTTTTAAATTGTCGACCTTCAACTACGTATCCTACTTTGCAGTTATCTTCCTTACATTTCTCTGTAGTCGTTTCCTGGACACCGTGTTTTCGTCCATTTGTTAAGACGCTAACGTTCTCGTCTATTTCGTAGTTTTTCTCTGGTTGAAGTTCTTCAGTTCCTTGGGGTTTCGTTGTAATAAATGTATCTTCTATTGTGGTAGCAGGTGTGGTAATAATAGTTGTATCCGTAAATTGAGCTTGTGATGGTTGTTGCCATGGTGCTAATGTCGGAGCAACGCTAGGACCAAGATGTAACGACGCAGGCTCACTATAAAACTTAGATGGAACACTGTAAACTTTTGCAGGTTCACTGTATATTTTCGCTGGTTCACTATATATTTTCGCAGGCTCACTGTATATTTTTGCAGGTTCACTATAAAATTTTGCAGGTTCACTGTAAATTTTGGCAGGCTCACTATATATTTTGGGTGACTGCTGATTTGCTTGTTGTTCCTCTACTGTTTGAGTTGGGTACATATATGGAGCTGGGTGACTGTTAGTTGTAGCTGTTTGTGGTGCATCATGAACAATGTTAAAACTTACAGTGGTTAGTCTAGTTCTGCTTCCTCTGCCATTTAAATGTTTATTACTAAAATCTTGGTAGTAATTTTGTTGAGACACCGCCGCTGGTGAAATTTGATCAACTGTATCAAAAATGTTGTCATTATTAGTTGCCACTTTTATGGCTGATTGGAAAGATGATTCTGCCAGTGAATCATCTGTTTGATTGGATTCACTTTTACGCTTATCTTGAACTGGTAGTTCGTATTCCGATGAAACCTGTTTATTTTTATCGCCAAGTAGTAATAATGATTGGTTGGTATTTTTTAGGTTATCATTATTGTTGTACAAGTACGTGCTATTTAAAAGTGATACATTTAGAGTTCTATCTACAGATGAATTGTGTTTCGATCTATTATTATTCTCTTTATACGATTCAAAACTGTCTGCGATTACTACATCATCAGACTCTTTCTCTTCATTAAATTGGTTTACAAATGATGATGACGGTATTTTTCTAGCAAGCGGTACTTCTTCGATATCGTCAGTATCGCCGTGTTCGTGAATTGTCGAAGGAGATTGTTCCAAAATTTCCTCATTGTCGTTATAATGATGATGCTTATCTATTAATTCACACGGGTGAATTTGATCTATGTTCTGTTGTTTAGCTTTTTTCTTTGCATCTAATTGTTTAATGAACTCTATATTGGCTCCTATTAATTCG
This sequence comes from Antheraea mylitta, assembly GCA_014332785.1. Taxonomy (NCBI): domain Eukaryota; kingdom Metazoa; phylum Arthropoda; class Insecta; order Lepidoptera; family Saturniidae; genus Antheraea; species Antheraea mylitta. Next base: position 3,469,568 of record JACEII010000045.1, read on the forward strand.
GGGGGTATTTCAGTCGTTTCAATTTTCGTATCATTATTTTCAATAATACCTGACATTTGTATTGTTGACGGCAAAGTTTCCGTTGAAGTATTTTCTATTGGAGATTCTTGTAATAAAATTTCTTGTTTATTACTAGAAACTTTTGGTTGCTTTATTTTCGTGCGCCCTATGGCAACAGATGATGTTATTCTTACTGATATAACTTTTTCATCAGTGGTGCTATCAGACTTGGTATCTCCATTACTGTTAGGAAGATTTTCTTGTCTGATATTGGAATTTGCGCCTTGTGGATTTCCAACCGGATGCGATATTACGAAGATGCATTGTAACATCTGTAAAAATAAAATATAACAATTAAAAATCAATCAAATTACAATTACAAACCAGTTAACATTATCTATTTGTATTTAAATGTATTTGTACAGCACTCAGTATATTATGAGTGAAACTAATGTATACTTTAAAGTTTGCCATATCGTAAGTCGGAACGTTTCTTCTAATTAAAAAGTAGAAGTAGGTTATACGATGTTCAATTATTATATTATGCTTATAGGGTATATATATATATTGTTTTTTTTATCAACGGTACGTGGAAAAGGGAATGTAGTGTAGCTGATGGTAAATACATTGCATTCTAACGGCGGACATTAAGAGATCTACAATTTCTCGGCAATAGCTTCTATCACGTGGGCCTAACA
>JACEII010000045.1:3470275-3482582 GCA_014332785.1 Antheraea mylitta
GAGATCTACAATTTCTCGGCAATAGCTTCTATCACGTGGGCCTAACAATCAGGTTTGATATACACTAGCTGATGTTGAAATCTGATAAACTATAAAAGAACCACTCTCACGGACTTTTGGATGGTAGTAATCAACAACTTGGCTGCAGACAGACTTCTAAGGAGAGACATCGCCTCTTTATGTGTGTTCTACCGTTTGTATAATGGGTTGTGTTCTGAGGAACTGTGTAACATTATGCCTGTAGCTGCTTTCCACCATCGCACCGCTCGTCATCGGCAGGGAATCCCCACACATTGGAACCGAAATGGTATCGGACGGTCCGGTTCCAAAGGGGTTTCCTTCCACGAACGATCCGATTGTCGAATGTCGTTTTTCCTGGGGACTACAGTATGGAGTACTTCAAGGGGAAAATAAATAGGTTAGGCAACGCGCATTTCACATTTCTGATGCTACAAGCGCCCATAGGCTATAGTGACCACTTTACATCAGGCGGCCCGCATGCTTGTTTGTTACCGACGTGGTATAAAAAAAAAACAAAGACACTACAACTCTTCTTGTACTTAATATATGTATGCCTACTAATTTCGGTAATTAATAGTATTTAATGCACTATTGGTGTTAGTCATGAATATCGTGGTCTCAATTTAATCATGCATGCTTTCGTTACGGCTACTTATATATAAGCCGCTCGGCAATTTGTAAGAGATTTATAAATAAATTATAAAGTAAATATATAAATACATAATAGCCAGAAGTATATAAAATGACTGTAAAGGAAAAATACTTAGTGTCGGATGTAGAGAGTAGCTGATCTGATCTGTCAGTGACCGCGCGGTGTCCTTGCTATCGTGTTGAACAACCCAACTGTTACTATCTACCAATTGTGTGAACAAGATATAATCTCAGTTAATATGTTTTGTTCTGTCAGGTCTCAATAGATTTCAATATTTGTGTCAACCTTTTGTGATCAGGGACGTAATATAAATACGCAAGTGCAATAACTTATTATTTATTTATTTTCATAAAGTCGATATTGCAAATACATTTCCAGTCAACATATAAATAATTTCACAAATTATATAAATCTTGATAGGCGCACGACTTATATTAATAGAATATTTTCTCGAAGTTGACTGTAAAATTCACATAAATCGTACATCTTACATTTTTTATAATTATTATTTACCAAATATGTGCCAGGTCTTGCCAATTCTTGGGCATATGAATATTGTTTATAATGTGTGTATTACTTTTCTGCTAATAAATTTCGACTAATGTAATAGGCTGACTAAGCTTTTAATTTGAAATTAGAAACATTTTAACATAACGTTATTAGAAAATTTGCAAAAAAAAATAAGTTGAAAGAAATGTACATACTGAAAATAAAGTCTAGCATATCGCCAGGGGGAAAAAGGGGACTTAAAAAAAATGTAACGTTAGGTTATTACGCAACACGCCAAAAACACTTTCAGCGCCCCAATTTACCAAATGTTATTAAGTCTGTCGATCTAATAAAACACATGTTTTTAGTATATAACTCATTATATATGCGTTTCCGATAAGTCTGTAATAATATATCATTTATCTGTAGACATTTATAAATAGATACTTTTTAATCATTGCGCACTTTTTAATTTTTCCCATATCATATTTTACTCTAATTCAGCGACTCACACAAGACAAAGAAAGTGATGAAGAATTAATGGCTTCAATGAATATTCTATTGTTCATAAATTGTTATTTAGTATACTTCCAAAAATTGTCAATAATAATAATAATAATAATCTTATTAGAGGCGTGTAAATTTAATATAGACATTGGTCTATACGTAGATAGATAGATCTATCTAATAATTGCTTTATGAATTATGAATAAATAGGGCGTTAAATCAAATTGAATTCGTCGACAAAAAGCAGCACTCTAACCTTGTAACATGTATCACAACTTCAGATACATTTGTTTTTATGTAAAAATTAAAATGAAATGCCTGAATTTTATTTTTCGACAAAGTGTGTAAGTTTACATTCGTCACAAATGAGTCCTACTATCCAAGTTTTATAAATATACTTTTTTTAATTATTCTATTGTCTTTCGTTGAATATGAGTTTTTTTTTTATATTATACTTAATCAGATAAACAAATAATATCTATGCAAACCAGAGTGATCTTCATACTACATTAGCTGGTAGTCATAAGTAAATAACTGGTTTATTAGGTTAATATCGATTGAGTAACTAAATACTTCTGAACTGAGTTAAAGACAACATAAAATCTAATATATTCAAGATTTATTGGATGAAATACAATCAAAATGGAACGATCAATTTAGTAAGCTATATCAAACTATACAATTCCATCCTGGGGATGAAGGCATACCTATTTAATGCGGCGCCAGCTGCGTTGGTGCGGACATCTCTCTCGAATATCAGATACGAGAGAGGTAAAGCGCATCTTTTTTTCCGAACTACAGTATGGTAAACGGAAGAGTGGAGGACAATTCATACGTTTCAAAGATGTTCAGAAGAGACATATGAAAATGTGCAACATTGAACCTTCTCATTGGGAGTTGTTCGCTGAAAAGTGTGATGAATGGAGGCAACTTGTTCAGGAGAGAGCAAATACATTCGAGGATCAAAGAAGGTGTGACTTAGACAATAAACACGAACACCTCAAAAGTAAATCTCCTTCAAAAATAAACTATAACTATGTTAATGGGACATTAACATGTCTTTTTTGTGCTCGTAAATTTACAGCTAAAATTGGGTACTCCAGCCATCTACGAACTAAACACCCCAGCTCCTGAGTTTGATCGCTGTAGTCGAAATCGACTAGGAAGTTTATACAATTCCATACATACATTATTCCATACATTATATGTATGTCCAAATCACCTTAAATATATGGAGGAGTTGTTGAGGCGTGTATGCTTGGTACACATATACGTTTCAACAACTCATACATATATGAATAGTTAGCTAGGTTATCTAAGATAGGTCGTGATTTTGCATGCAACAGGCAACAGCCAAGCCGAGGTGTGCCGTGCACCCTTGAGCTAGTTGCTAAAATAAAATCGGCTGAGTGCCTTAAGCGCTCGCCTTAATAGTCCGGTGAAGCGGTTAAGACCTTGATGGGTCAATAGCGTAGTCACTTCGAAAAAAAAAAATCCAAATCACCGTTGTAATTTCTATAACTATAATTAATAAATCGCAGAATGTATGTAACTTAGAACCAACACAGACGGTTGGTGAGCGGACAACTCCGCGCGGAAGTTGATAAAAATTCACTAAGAAGAAACGTGTTGTCCTTAAATATGATAATAAAAGTGAGTAAATCAAAACAAATTGACCTTTAAAACAAATACGTTTACTCTTTAAAATATTATGTCGTGTTTTATTAAAGCGTATTCAATAACAATGTTTTTTATCAATAATTATTTATGTATATCATACCGATTATTATTATTCTGTAAAAAAATATTAATAAGATTTTATAAGGAAATCAGAGGAACTTTTATGAGTTTTCAATTAGGTACCCAACAAAGTTAACGAATTCATTGAAATTCATTCAATAGAAGTTTGACACGTGTCTATACTTTTGTATTTCATATGTTTTTATAAAGTTTGTAAATACATGTTGGCATTATTGAAGGCATTGGAAGAATCAACTTCGATCAATGGAGTCCGGTGAAGCTGTTAATACCGTGCTAGGTCAATAGCGTAGTCAGATCGAGAAAAAAAAGTGTGTGTGTACTTATGTACACGCGTTAAAAGTTATACTTATTTGGGTTAAACAAGATAAAAATCTTTTCAAAAATTGTATCTTTCGACTTATCCTACGTTCGTAGAGAAAACGACACTAACAATAGAAAAAAAGCACCAAAAGGAGTAAAACTTCAAAAAAAAAGTTCGATCAGGAAGCTCAGTGAAGGAATGTAATTGATTGTAAGAGTTGTCACATACCCACTAGCATTGGAAGAGTGAACATCGATCTGAGGATGTTCGGCGAAAGACCATATGCGAAATGCGTATTATGAGAGATGTCACTCACGCACCACTCTTCGATCAATATCGACCATAATAGCATAACGATCACAAAAAACATAGACTTCATGGGTTGATACATAAAGACAGAATAATATTTCAATCATGTTTCATTCAGTAAAAGATATAGTACCTATATGGTTTTATGCAATAAAAATTGACAAACCTTTGCACGATTTTTTGCATGACAAAATAATGTACTAATCTAGTCTGTAGATGACAGAGCCAAAATTCGAAACCATTTTTTCTCGTGGTAATGGAACTTTAATTCAAGACGTGTGGAAAACGATTCAATTGATCATATTATTAAAATAATAAAACACCTACTTTTAGAACATTGTATTAACAATCTACCAGCATAATAACAAATTAAGTCATGATTTCTATAATAAAATGAGGTAGATACCTAAATAAAAAGGTGTGTTCCATATACATTCCAAAGCCATCTTATGTAAATACGAATATCGCTTTATTCTTACCTATTTCAAATTGTTATTAAACAACACGTTCAATCAATGTCTGTTGATTTAAATAGTACTTGTTCATGACGTATCCTTACTAATATTATAAATACGAATGTGAGCTTGTTTGTTACAGTTTAACACCTAAAGTTTTCTAATGATGAAGGTACAAAAAAGGACGTGGGATACGGATCATATAGAGAAAGTATTGTTTCCGAAGGCTACGTCAAACCTACACTAACAGTAGTGAAGCCGCGGGTAAAAGTTAGTTTCACAATAATATAAATTTAAACTAAATTGAGTTTGAGTTAGTCGCGTGTCCGTGATTGGTTGAACGTATAAAGACATTTCACGAATAAACCATAAATATTTATACCATAAACCTATATCGTGAATCAATAGTACGGAAATTTCAAGAATTTGGTATACATTAAACTTATTAGCCTTCCAATCCACTTTTGAAGATTTATCAAAAGATCGAAAAATCTTTTTAAGTTACAACTTTTAAAGGATTGGCACAATCTTAATACTGGGAATACATATAGTTATACCATATTTTTCAAATATGTATCATTTTATTTTACATTTTCAACGTTAAACAGAACATTCGCCGTCAAACAGTTGACCTGTATGAAAAATTACGCGAATCAGTACTTGTTATTCTTTTTTTCGATCTAACTACTCTATTGACCCAGCAAGGTCTTAACAGCTTCACCGGACTACTATAGACACCTATGACTACTATGCCGGTCTTAGCTCTTTGCCTCACCTTAGTGAATTTTAAATTATAAACGGCGCTTGACACCCGTTTTTTATGACTCTTATTGATTTTGCAAATATGGTTGTGATTGCTATTATTAAGATAATACTCCATTATAATCGCTATAATTTTGTTTAAATATATATATCAAATTTCGGTGTCTGTATGCTTGAATTCTTCTCATCTAACACAGCTTGGCCAACTTCAATAACTTTTTTGTACTTAATGATTTTAGCAATAGTTAGTTGGGTTGGGTATGATGCACTATTGTCGGAATTTAGATTTCTTTTAATTTACTGAATTTTTCACATTGTAACATAAATTTCAATACACAGTTTTCCAGCAGTCTCAGCATCTCTCAATACTTACTTTATAATCATAAATCATTTATGTCAAAATTCAGTTGTTATTTATTTTTATGTTATAAGACTTGTTATGTATTTACAGATTGATTAGAATCGTAATAATATGTTACTTATATATTTTCAATGCAAAGTGGTATAAAAAAGGCAAAAAAAGGCTGTAAAAAAATCTGGTTGACGCCGTAGTGGCGTCTGCAAAACTTGTCGTCCTTCAGCGATTCCGAACCTTGCTCCTCCCTTCTAAGTCGTCACCAATTGACGTCACTGTATTGCAGGTGACGAGCACATTGATTGAGAAAAAGAAAACTGATTCATTTCTTAATAATCCATATATCTTTGTATATAATATTAACCTATGCTGTTTGCTAGCGATATTAGCTGAACTACTACGTACTTACTACGATTTTCGATCGGGTATTAAAGCCAAACAATACTGTTAAAATATAACAAGGTTAAGTTAAAATATGTGATAGCGCTACAAGGATTAAGAAGTATTAAAAAATACAACCCAACGCAAAATTAACACATTTTGTAGGTTGTAGAGCCACGCTGAAACTATTATTGGTTTCAGCATGAAGGGATCGGCTCACCCTGGGTAGCACCAACCACTCACAGAAACACTGACGTGAAGTAACAGTGCTTGCATTGTTGCGTTTCGTTTGGTCAGTGAGAGCGCCGGAGATCCATCTCCTCTCCCCTCTCCTCACCGCTCCCTTCCCCTCTCCTCTAATCGCTCTCCTTTCTCTCCACTCCCCCAAACACAGGCTGGCAACGCACTTACGACTCCTCTGGGGTTGCTAGTGCCTATGGACGGCGGTGATCGCTTAACAACAGGTGACCCGCCTGTTCGTTTGCCTCCTATATGATATAAAATATATATATATATATATATAATATATATATATATATATATATATATGTATATATATGTATATATATATCGTATTCCCATGAAATGAATGGACTATTTTCACGAGAAATAAGTCGCGAGCACCAATTAGTATAAATAACTTTATTAGATTATTAATATACAACACTGAAGTTTTTTCCAATTTACATAATCACTCGTAATTTTGAACGGTTCTACAGTACTCGTAGTGACGTCAATCACCCTTCTTGTGTCAAATTTAAAAGTTAAAAACTTAAACTCTGTCTTTATTGAACATCGGAACAATGATATGTTAAACATGTTTCAGTTTGGCATGTTGCATAATGAATGGGTTAACGATTCGATACATCGACAGAAAATAGAGTCCTATACATGTCTTTATGTAAATGCTTGTCAATAGAACAGTTCTGCTTTATTTTCAAATAGTCACGATATATGTTTTGGCTTATATATGCAAAACATCAAAATCAACCACTATGACTATTTATTATTATTATTAATAATAATAAATGTATTATTAATATTCTCCTTATTTCCAAGTGGTAATATTTCACGAAGACTTTATCACAGAAAATTTAATTCTACAGATTTTATACAATATCTGATGTTACAATTTGTAGACTAAATTATTATATTAAACAAACTGAATTTGTTTAGTAGATGAGGTGTCTATTTAATCGTTACCAGTATGAGTAAGTGCGTACTTTTATATAAAATACCACGTTGAAGGCCAACAACTGTAAGCGGAATGAATAATGTAAGCTTTGTTGGAATTATTGAAAAATCGCTTGAATTATCAAATGTAGAACATCTTATATCTCTGAGACTCCGCTGAATATATTTCGTTGTTTTCGGAGAGTCATAAAACCCTTTCGGTTTAGCTTTGATTTATGGTATAACATTAGTATACACATCTCTACTTGATAAAGTGAAGTATAATTACTTAGAAGAAACTTATTCCTTGAATAACCACTTATTAACTATATAGCTTCTATATTTCGTACAAAATATACTTATTATTGGTGAAACGATGGAGTGAAAAGGTATTGCTTTATGTTCAGTAGTTATACTCATTGCAGACATAATCTCGAAAAGTATAATCTTCTTTGGAGTTGTTCGCAGATGGATGCAGATCATATTAATGCTATCTTCATGTTACCGAGGGAATATTAATGATCCAAGCAAAAACCTAACACACGGGTACACCGTTTAGTTCCGTTTTTCGAACAATCGCAGGTATCGTAAATAAAGGTAGTCAAGTAATAAATCTTTACAATTAAAAATTTATTATATTCTAGGACTTTGCCAACATTAAAAAAATTTCATAAAGTCTCCAATATGACTACATCTATTTATCCCTTAATAATATCGTTGTTGTAACTAGATGATTACCTAGATATAATTCTTGATATTAACTTGTATAATAAAGTGTATAATAAATACACTGACGAAGAAAATAAGATCAAATCTTTCCTTTATTATACCACGGTGTAATGATATAAAATTTACAACTGATCGTGTAAATTTGCCAGTTTTGTCAATATTTTTTTAATGTTCTCTGTACTCTGTTGTCGCACTTTTTTGTATGGAGATATTTTAACCCAAATTTCAGACTATTTCGTACGATTTTTTTAACATTTTCTTTCATACAAGCCTTTCCTGACAATTACGCATATAACAAATAAAGAATTTACCAAAAAAATATGCTGTTTTGAAGTGAAGCGTTTAGATACATTCGGCAATTTTATATAAGATGAGGTTTTTTATTTTTACAAATAAAGAGACTCCAAGGAGGGGTTGACATCGCGTAGGTACCCAGGCGTAAAACATTAACCCGAACTAGTTCACATTATGAAGCAAAAACATTTTGTGCCGACCCTGTGAATTACGACAAGAAGAAATAGAAGATTTGCTCTAATAGATTCGTTTTTTTTTTTCTATTATGAAAGATGCCATAATATTTATAAGGAATGCTCCAATATGTATTCCATATTTCATTTAAGGTGTTCTCAGTAAATTATTAGATCAATCATCGTTCATAAATTTAATACTTGATATGCATGTGCTGCATTGCGTTGTTAAACTATAAGAATCATTTGTCCAAGATTTAATACATCCTCAAAGTGGCAACGAGCACAAGACCAATGAAGAAAATAATTACTTACTTAAACAAATATGCAAAAGGAGATTTTGGCGGGATTTTAGTATGTCATGTAGTGGATTCTATATTTTATTCATAATCTTGTGTTATTTGACTCTATATTTTGTCTATTTGGTGGTGTTTTACGTAATATAATTAGTTTATTGTGCATTCATGAATAGAAAATAATACCACGGAGCATGTAATTCTGAGATACCACAAAAACTCCCTGGAAGGTTCTAACAAGGAAGCCACCATCTTGTTAGAATATTATTAACTACACGACAATGACAGTAATAATCTGACAGATTGGTTGTCAAGAACAAAGATAAAAAGAAAATTCGCAAAAGTAAATAATTTATGAGTGCTCGATTTAATTCCCGTTTACTTTGGAGATTAAATGGATTGTTCATCAACTATAATAATAAATGATTGCACTAATTCAGAATCCTTTACGGTGATGCTCAATCCATGATTTGTTATTAAAATATGCGTTGCGCGCATTGATATTTAGAAATGGTTGCACGATAAAAACTCGCAGTATTATTACTTAGTTACATAGGTCATAAATCACACCATTATATCATTTACTTTTATTTTTCTTTAAAAATGTTCCAGTAAGAAGAACAAAATAAAATGACATTTCTACAAAATCCCTTTATATAAGTTTAAAGAGATTAATTTAGTAATTCTTTGTCTTTATAGCGTTCTTATACAAGGTCTGCACTGGAAGTGTAGGGTGAGGCAAGTAAACCAGTTTCGCTTTACCAGATCGTGAGGTATTTTAAACTCGAATGCAAATAAACTGACCTGTGATAAAGAACTTGAGGGCACAAAGAGATATAATGCACATAATATAAAATATCTAGATATGGTATTTATTAATATTATAATAGTAATTTTTTTTTTCGAAATGTCTACGCTATTGACCCAGCAACGTCTTAACAGCTTCACCGGACTACAATAATAGTACATAATTATGTTATTATTATTAATAACCGCAATCGTTTATTCTCAATATTATTACATTTTTAATTCTATAGTCACGTGCTATTCGCATGATCAGATGTTGTGTGCGCACAAAAAATACACGAAATAAGTAGGCACCTAGAATTAATGGCGACATATCGCTAAACAAGTCGTAACACGGCGTACCTACATTTCGGAGTGTAAAAATAATTCACTATATAATTGTAAACAGAGCCGCCCACCGCCCGACGGCATTTTATAAATACATCAGGAAGTGTTCTAGACTTGTTTCGCCCTCAGTGCTAGTGAATTTGTTCGTCGTTTCGATCCTGTTTTTTAAAGAGCAATGTTGACATTTATTACGAGCGGGTACGATTAATGTTCATGTATTCCAAAATATTAATGTTTTCTTTTTATATGAAAAGTATTATCTACACTGAATAATTTATTACTGGAGTCGATATTCTAATATCAAAATGAAATTTACGCATCGCAATATTAATAGTTGCTTTTTTGTATTAGGTAGCTTTTATATAGGTTTATATTCAAGATAATCCTTTTATGAAGGAAATCAGCTGGATATAAAACATAAAACAAAAATGCTATATAGAGTATGCGTAAAGGTAAGGCTATTTTTCCTTAAGCTTAAGCTGTTAAGACCTTGCTAGGTCAATAGCGTAGTCAGTTCGAAAAAAAAGCTCGCTGTGTAACAACTTTACATTGTAACACCGGTCAGTACCCACCTATAGCGTAAACTTATAGTTAAATCATAAGTAATATGAAACAAGAACGTATTGTTTGTAAAATGTTATCGTAAATATTATGGCAATATTAAAATAAGTAATTGTAGAAAAAGACCTCCAAAAAAATGTGCGTTATTATGAGGCTAGTTCTCGACATTCTGATTTTTAATTCATCATTTAGTATTTCCAATTCGGATACATTTTTAATATACTTACTGTATTTTCCTGTCTAGAAGGCAGAATTACTAGAACATTCCGTTTCCTTGCGATACTGTTATATTTCCATTTAAAGACAACTGGTAAATTTTATTTAAATCATGTTTAAAGTGTGATCGAGCGAGGCGAACGGAAGTTGAAAGAGATATATATTAGTGAAGATAGCCCATAGTTAGTAAAACCTATAATGAATTTAAATATTTGTAGAAAACGAATATATATAATATACATATAATAATAGACTTGGTATATATACATACATACATATATAAATACATACATATTGGCTAATGAAATTTTTCTTTAGTCGTGTGGTCTCGCAAAGCAAAATTTTTTTCGGGGAACAACAAAACGACTGCCCTTTATCTGCTCTTAAGTTCAATGCGTTATAGTAATAACGACAAACGCCAAGAAATCTGCTATTTTTATCAACCTCTAAGTTTCGAGTCATCTGGATGTTGCACTTACTTTCGAAAGGCGATTAAGGTGATAAGAGAGTTATTACCAATATATGGGCAGTAATTGCTAATAGCGTTCCATTCCGGTACTGACCCTACTACCAACAAAGTGTTACACTTCAGAAGATGATAAAGACGGCGATTCTTGTCGACAAAAATCGATTTTTAAATAGATCCAAATTGAATTCCGAAGTAATGATTCAAATAATATCGAGGTCTAGGTTATTGATTTCTTAAAAATCGATGCGTAAGCTTTTGTTACTATTGAAAATAAAAATGATACATAATAGTCATTAATAATAATAATAACTTTATATATTATTAACTCGCGATATACGACAAATGCAATTAGATGTCTTCATTATTATTACACAAAAGTGAAGAGAAATAAGTAAATAAGAAATTTAACTATCAAGTGTTTGGGTCCGTTCAATTGGTAATAATTTTTTTGTATTATTCTAATTTAAACATAAAAAAAACGAATCTCAAATTTTTTTGTATTAAATATCGATCCACTGGATAGATTCGGTGTTAATATTTATTGGAAAATCGATAAATTGCATAATGAGGAATACTAAGAATACTGTTAATCAAAGCGAACAAGGATTGCGGAGGACGGCCGATCAACGTTTCAATGGTGTCATTTTCAATTAATATGATGTCACGAGTGACTAGTTGTCTGAGAAATTCTTTAAATAGATTTATTTAAACATAGTTTCTATAATATTACTCAGGAAAATTTCACAACGGAATAAACTTAAAAGATTCCGTGTTAATAACTATGAAACTGAAATAAGCCAATTTTAGTGAATTATAATTTAATGAGTGACCGTGGCTCTCTCATAATTACATATAATTTGTTACCGGATAGCTCTAGATATTACATATTTGTTGCATTAACATCGTTCATATTAGAAAAGGTTAATGCAAACGTTAGATTTATATTACATATTGCATTTCTCTTACTAAGTGTTAGCTCAAATAGTAGGCTTTACTATCACTATGTCACGACGTCTGTTGCATTGTATGGAAATAATTAACCTTGTGTTTTAAAGTATCATTATGGGTGTAATTATCGCGAGGCAAGAATGTAGGTAACCTTTTTAGTAAAAGTAATTAAATTTTACTTCCGCTGTTAACTTTTGTCAATACATATTTATGCGCTTTATATATGTGCTTTATGAATAAATAATTTCTAATAAGGAAATTCATAGAAATTAATTTTTTTTTAATATATATACATTAATCTGTATAATATATGTATTATAA